>JAQZCJ010000118.1:57500-60000 GCA_028858755.1 Ara ararauna
CTATCCTATCCTATCCTACCCTACCCTACCCTACCCAGAACAATCCATCTTCTCCTCTCCTCTCCTCTCCTCTCCTCTCCTCTCCTCTCCTCTCCTCTCCTCTCCTCTCCTCTCCTCTCCTCTCTTGTCCGATCCTTTCCTATCCCATCCTATCCTATACTATCCTATCCTATACTATCCTACCCTATCCTGCCCTATATTATCTCTCGTCTCCTGTCCCCTGCTATCCTCTCCTCTCCCCTCCTCTCCTCTCCTCTCCTCTCCTCTCCTCTCCTCTCCTCTCCTCTCCTCTCCTCTCCTCTCCCCTCCTCTCCTCTCCTCTCTTTTCTGATCCATTCCTATCGTATTCTCTCCTATCCTATTCTCTCCTATCCTATTCTCTCCTATTCTCTCCTATCCTATCCTATCCTATCCTATCCTATCCTATCCTATCCTATCCTATCCCATCCTATCCTATGCATCTTCTCCTCTCCTCTCCTCTCCTCCCCTCTCCCATCCTCCCCTCTCCTATCCTATCCTATCCTATCCTATCCTATCCTATCCTATCCTATCCTATCCTATCCTATCCTATCCTATCCTATCCTTTCCAACCAGCACTACTCTATCCTGCCCTACCCTACCCTACCCTACCCTACCCTACCCTACCCTACCCTACCCTACCCAACCTTACCCTACCCAACCTTACACTATCCTATCTTATGATATCCTATGCTACCCCATTCTATCTTCCACTCTCCTCTCCTCTCCTCTCCTCTCCTCTCCTCTCCTCTCCTCTCCTCTCCTCTCCTCTCCTCTCCTCTCCTCTCCAGCCTACCCTACCCTGCCCTACCCTACCCTACCCTGCCCTATCCTATCCTATGCTATCCTATATTATCCTATAATATCTTCCACTCTCCTCTCCTCTCCTCTCCTCTCTTACCCTACCCTACCCTACCCTACCCCACCCTATCCTACCCTACCCTGTCCCACCCTACCCTACCCTACGCAAACCTACCCTACCCTATCCTACCCTAGCCTATCCTACTCTACCCTACACTACCCTGCCCTACACTACCCGACCACACACTACCCTACCGTACACTACCCTGCCTTACCATGCCCTATCTCACCTTACCCTACCCTACCCTACCCTAATCTACCCTACCCAACCCAACCCTACCTGATCCTATCCTATGGTATCCTATACTATATTATTCTATTTTCCAATCTCCTCTCCTCTCCTACCCGACACTACATTATCCTCCACTACCCTACCCTACCCTACCCTACCCTACCCTACCCTACCCGATCCTATCCTATGCTATCCTATACTATCCCATAATATCTTCCACTCTGCTCTCCTCTCCTCTCATTTTCTTTCCTTTCCTTTCCTTTCATTTCCAATCCTATCCTATCCTATCCTCCCCTATCCTATCCTATCCTATCCTATCCTATCCTATCCTATCCTATCCTATCCTACCCTACCCTAACCTACCCTATCCCATCCTATCCTGTCCTATCCTATCCTATCCTATCCTATCCTATCCTATCCTATCCTATCCTGCCCTACCCTACCCTACCCAGAACAATCCATCTTCTCCTCTCCTCTCCTCTCCTCTCCTCTCCTCTCCTCTCCTCTCCTCTCCTCTCCTCTCCTCTCCTCTCCTCTCCTCTCCTCTCCTCTCCTCTCCTCTCCTCTCCTCTCTTGTCCGATCCTTTCCTATCCCATCCTATCCTATACTATCCTATCTTATACTATCCTACCCTATCCTGCCCTATATTATCTCTCGTCTCCTGTCCCCTGCTATCCTCTCCTCTCCCCTCCTCTCCTCTCCTCTCCTCTCCTCTCCTCTCCTCTCCTCTCCTCTCCTCTCCTCTCCTCTCCTCTCCTCTCCTCTCCTCTCCCCTCCTCTCCTCTCCTCTCTTTTCTGATCCTTTCCTATCCTATTCTCTCCTATCCTATTCTCTCCTATCCTATTCTCTCCTATCCTATCCTATCCTATCCTATCCTATCCTATCCCATCCTATCCTATGCATCTTCTCCTCTCCTCTCCTCTCCTCCCCTCTCCCATCCTATCCTATCCTATCCTATCCTATCCTATCCTATCCTATCCTATCCTATCCTATCCTATCCTATCCTTTCCAACCAGCACTACTCTGTCCTGCCCTACCCTACCCTACCCTACCCTACCCTACCCTACCCTACCCTACCCTACCCAACCTTACCCTACCCAAACTTACACTATCCTATCTTATGATATCCTATGCTACCCCATTCTATCTTCCACTCTCCTCTCCTCTCCTCTCCTCTCCTCTCCTCTCCTCTCCTCTCCTCTCCTCTCCTCTCCTCTCCTCTCCCTCTGCAGCCTACCCTACCCTGCCCTACCCTACCCTACCCTACCCTACCCTACCCTACCCTGTCCCACCCTACCCTACCCTACCCAAACCTACCCTACCCTATCCTACCCTAGCCTATCCTACCCTACCCTACACTACCCTGCCCTACACTACCCATCCACAC
>JAQZCJ010000119.1:0-63988 GCA_028858755.1 Ara ararauna
TTTGGGGCCATAAGGGGTTAATGGGGGGGGGGGGGGGAACGAGACCCCCGCCCCCAGCCCGAGTCCCTTCGGCTCTTTCCGGAGCCCTTCGGCTCTTTCCGCCTCCCCCCCCCCCCCCTTCGGCTCTTTCCGGAGCCCTTCGGCTCTCTCCGCCTCCCCCCCCCTTCGGCTCTTTTCGGAGCCCCTTCGGCTCTCTCCGCCTCCCCCCCCCCCCTTCGGCTCTTTCCGCCTCCCCCCCTCTTCGGCTCTTTTCGGAGCCCTTCGGCTCTCTCCGCCTCCCCCCCCCTCTTCGGCTCTTTTCGGAGCCCTTCGGCTCTCTCCGCCTCCCCCCCCCTTCGGCTCTTTCCGGAGCCCTTCGGCTCTCTCCGCCTCCCCCCCCCCCTTCGGCTCTTTCCGCCTCCCCCCCTCTTCGGCTCTTTTCGGAGCCCTTCGGCTCTCTCCGCCTCCCCCCCCTCTTCGGCTCTTTTCGGAGCCCTTCGGCTCTCTCCGCCTCCCCCCCTCTTCGGCTCTTTTCGGAGCCCTTCGGCTCTCTCCGCCTCCCCCCCCCCTTCGGCTCTTTCCGGAGCCCTTCGGCTCTCTCCGCCTCCCCCCCCCCCCCCCCTTCGGCTCTTTTCGGAGCCCTTCGGCTCTGCTCTTTCCGCCTCCCCCCCTCTTCGGCTCTTTTCGGAGCCCTTCGGCTCTCTCCGCCTCCCCCCCCCTTCGGCTCTTTCCGGAGCCCTTCGGCTCTCTCCGCCTCCCCCCCCCTTCGGCTCTTTCCGCCTCCCCCCCTCTTCGGCTCTTTTCGGAGCCCTTCGGCTCTCTCCGCCTCCCCCCCCCTTCGGCTCTTTCCGGAGCCCTTCGGCTCTCTCCGCCTCCCCCCCCCTTCGGCTCTTTCCGGAGCCCTTCGGCTCTTTCCGGAGCCCTTCGGGTCTTTCCGCCTCCCTTCGGCTCTTTCCGCCTTCCGGAAGCGGCTCTGAGGCGGCTTCCGGCGGGGACGCTCGGCCATGGCGCTGCCGGCGGCGCTGCTCCGCGCTCTCCGCGCTCCGTCCGCGGGTGCGAACGGGGCCGAAATGGGGCGAAAAAGGGCGAAAATGGGGCAAAAATGGGTGAAAAAAGGGGAAAAAAGGGGGCGAAAAGGGGCGCGGGGGGGTGGGGGGAGGGTGAAGGTCACGGGGGGGGGTGGGGAGGGAAAGGGGGATGGTCCCGAAACCGCGTTCATGGCCCCAAAGGTGGTTTCATTCGGCCCCAAAAGGGGTTCAAAGCCACTTAATGCCCCCCAAACCCCCTATAGAGCCCCTTATAGCCCTTATTTACCACGTAGAGCCTATTAATGCGCCCTAAAGAACCCCTTAATGCCCCCCAGACCCCCTTTAGAACCCATTCCTCCCCCCAAAACCCCTATAGAAGCCTTTAATCCTTCCTATAGCTCCTTTAAGTCCCTCTATAACCCCCTTTAGACCCCTTATGTCCCCCTTAACCCCCATATATCCCCTATAGCCCCCTTATAAGCCCCTTTAGGCTCCTTATATCCCCCTCAACCCCCTATATCCCTTTTAATCTCTTTTATATTCTCCTTAAGGCCCCTATATCCCCCTTAAATCCCCCTATATAACCCCCTTAATCCCCCCTATATCTCCCTTAGACCCCCATATTCCCTTTATAACCCCCTTAACTCCCCCTTAGACCCCCTATATCCCCTATATAACCCCTTAAACCCTCCTAAATCCCCTTTATAATTCTCCTAAAGCATTGTGTGAGCCCATAGTGTATATAACTGCCTATATCCTATATATAAGTCCCTATATTCCCTATGAAACCCACTGTATCCCCTATATATCCCCCTTAACCCCCCCTATATCCTCTATAGGACCCCTTTAGCACCCCACATCCTGACCCCCTTTCTTCCTCCCCCCCCCCAGCTCTCCGTAGCCTGAACACCCTGAACACGGTGAGTGCTGCCTATGGGGCCATAGGGTCCTATAGGGGTTATATAGGGGCTATGGGGGGGGTCATAAAGGGGCTATAGGGGATCATAAAGGGGCTATAGGGGGTCATATAGGGGCTATAGGGGGTCATAAAGGGGCTATGGGGGGTCATAAAGGGGCTATAGGGGGTCATATAGGGGCTATAGGGGGTCATAAAGGGGCTATAGGGGGTCATATAGGGGCTATAGGGGGTCATAAAGGGGCTATGGGGGGTCATATAGGGGCTATGGGGGGGGTTATATAGGGGCTATGGGGGGGGTCATAAAGGGGCTATAGGGGGTCATAAAGGGGCTATGGGGGGTCATAAAGGGGCTATGGGGGGTCATAAAGGGGCTATGGGGGGTCATATAGGGGCTATGGGGGATCATAAAGGGGCTATGGGGGGTCATAAAGGGGCTATGGGGGGTCATAAAGGGGCTATGGGGGGGGTCATATAGGGGCTATAGGGGGTCATAAAGGGGCTATGGGGGGTCATATAGGGGCTATAGGGGGTCATAAAGGGGCTATGGGGGGGGTCATATAGGGGCTATGGGGGGCTCATAAAGGGGCTATGGGGATGGTTATAAAGGGGCTATAGGGGGGTCCCATAGGGGTATATGGGGGCCTATGGGGGGGTCCTATAGAGCCCATTGGGGGCCTGAACCCCCCCTTTTCCCCCCCCCCCCTCAGCCCCCCCCATGGCGGGGCCTGGCCACGGAGGCCAAGAAGAGCTTCGTGCGGGACAGGCCCCACGTGAACGTGGGCACCATTGGGCACGTGGACCACGGCAAAACCACACTGACGGCCGCCATCACCAAGAGTGAGTGCGAAAACGGGGGGGGGGGGACCCCAAAAACGGCTTCGGGGGGGCAGAAAATGGGGTGAAAAAGGGAGAAAAAGGGGTTTTGGGGGGCGCAAAATGGCCGCCGGGCGGGCACAAAATGGCCGCCGGGAGGGTGAAGATGGTATCGGAACGCCCCAAAGTGCCCCAAAATTGGGGTTTTTGGGGGTCTTTTTGGGGTGAGTTGTGGTAAAAAAGGGGTGAAAGGTTTTGGGGTGACCCCCCCCCATTGCCTTCAGTGTGGGGGGACCCCTATAATGGTGTGGGGGGGTCTCAGGGCACAAAATGGCGACTGTGGGGTTGAAAATGGTATCGAAACGCCCCAAAGTGCCCCAAAATTGGGGTTTTTGGGGTCTTTTTGGGGTGAATTGTGGTAAAAAAGGGGTGAAAGGTTTTGGGGTGACCCCCCCCCATTGCCTTCAATGCGGGGGGACCCCTATAATGGTGTGGGGGGGGGGTCTCAGAGGGCACAAAATGGCGGCCACCGAGGGGCTCAAAACGGTATCGAAACGCCCCAAAGTGCCCCAAAATTGGGGTTTTTGGGGTCTTTTTGGGGTGAGTTGTGGTAAAAAAGGGGTGAAAGGTTTTGGGGTGTCCCCCCCCATTGCCTTCAGTGTGGGGGGACCCCTATAATGGTGGGGGGGGTCTCAGGGCACAAAATGGCGACTGTGGGGTTGAAAATGGTATTGAAACGCCCCAAAGTGCCCCAAAATTGGGGTTTTTGGGGGTCTTTTTGGGGTGAATTGTGGTAAAAAAGGGGTGAAAGGTTTTGGGGTGACCCCCCCCCCATTGCCTTCAATGCGGGGGGACCCCTATAATGGTGGGGGGGGGTCTCGGAGAGCACAAAATGGCGGCCAGGGGGGTTAAAATGGTATTGAAACGCCCCAAAGTGCCCCAAAATTGGGGTTTTTGGGGTCTTTTTGGGGTGAGTTGTGGTAAAAAAGGGGTGAAAGGTTTTGGGGTGACCCCCCCCCATTGCCTTCAGTGTGGGGGGACCCCTATAATGGTGTGGGGGGGTCTCGGAGGGCACAAAATGGCGGCCAGGGGGGTTAAAATGGTATTGAAACGCCCCAAAGTGCCCCAAAATTGGGGTTTTTGGGGTCAAAATGGGTGTGAGCCCCTCCTCCCCATTGCCTTCAATGTGGGGGGGACCCCTAAAAGTGGGGGGGGGACCCCTAAAAGTGGGGGGGGACCCCAATAACGGTGGGGGAGGGTCTCAGAGGGCACAAAATGGCCGCCGGAGGGGGGCTCAAAATGGCGGCCGTAAGTCCCCAAAGCTCCATTAACCCCCCCAAAACCACCCCAAAACGGAGGGATTTTGGGTCATTTCGGGCTGAAAAAGGACGGGAAACGTCGGGGTGACCCCCGTGCCCCCCATTTCAGTCCTGGCGGCCTCGGGCAACGCCGAGTTCAAGGCCTATGAGGAGATCGACAGCGCCCCGGAGGAGCGGGCCCGGGGCATCACCATCAACGCGGCCCACGTGGAGTACTCCACGGCCAAGAGGCACTATGCCCACACCGACTGCCCCGGGCACGCCGACTATGTCAAGGTGAGCCTTTTACCTTAAAAACGGGGCTTTTTACCTCAGAAATGGGCCTTTTACCTTAAAAACGGGGCTTTTTACCTCAAAAATGGGCCTTTTACCTTAAAAACGGGGCTTTTTACCTCAGAAATGGGCCTTTTACCTTAAAAACGGGGCTTTTTACCTCAGAAATGGGCCTTTTACCTTAAAAACGGGGCTTTTTACCTCAGAAATGGGCCTTTTACCTCAAAAACGGGGCTTTTTACCTCAGAAATGGGCCTTTTACCTTAAAAACGGGGCTTTTTGCCTTAAAAATGGGCCTTTTACCTTAAAAACGGGGCTTTTTACCTCAAAAATGGGCCTTTTACCTTAAAAATGGGGCTTTTTACCTTAAAAATGGGGCTTTTTACCTCAAAAATGGGCCTTTTACCTTAAAAATGGGCCTTTTACCTTAAAAACGGGGCTTTTTACCTCAAAAATGGGCCTTTTACCTCAAAAATGGGCCTTTTTACCTCAAAAATGGGCTTTTTACCTCAGAAATGGGCCTTTTACCTCAAAAATGGGCCTTTTTACCTCAAAAATGGGTCTTTTACCCCAGAATGGGCCTTTCATCCCAGAATGGGGCTTTTTACCTCAAAAATGGGCCTTTTACCTTAAAAATGGGGCTTTTTATCTCAAAAATGGGCCTTTTACCTTAAAAACGGGGCTTTTTACCTCAGAAATGGGCCTTTTACCTTAAAAATGGGCCTTTTACCTTAAAAACGGGGCTTTTTACCTCAGAAATGGGCCTTTTACCTTAAAAATGGGCCTTTTACCTCAAAAACGGGGCTTTTTACCTCAGAAATGGGCCTTTTACCTTAAAAATGGGCCTTTTACCTTAAAAACGGGGCTTTTTACCTCAAAAATGGGCCTTTTACCTTAAAAATGGGCCTTTTACCTTAAAAACGGGGCTTTTTACCTCAAAAATGGGCCTTTTACCTTAAAAATGGGCCTTTTACCTCAAAAACGGGGCTTTTTACCTCAGAAATGGGCCTTTTACCTTAAAAATGGGCCTTTTACCTTAAAAACGGGGCTTTTTACCTCAAAAATGGGCCTTTTACCTTAAAAATGGGCCTTTTACCTTAAAAACGGGGCTTTTTACCTCAGAAATGGGCCTTTTACCTTAAAAATGGGCCTTTTACCTTAAAAACGGGGCTTTTTACCTCAGAAATGGGCCTTTTGCCTTAAAAATGGGCTTTTATACCTCAGAAATGGGCCTTTTACCCCAGAATGGGCCTTTTTACCTGAAAAATGGGCTTTTCACCTCAAAAATGGGCATTTTACCCCCAGTATGGGGCTTTTCACCTCAAAAATGGGTGTTTTTACCTCAAAAATGGGGCTTTTTACCTCAAAAATGGGGCTTTTTACCTCAGAAATGGGGCTTTTCACCTCAGAAACGACTTTTTTGCCTCAAAAATGATTTAATTTTACCAAAAAAGGCCCTTTTTACCTCCAAACGAGTCTCTTTGTTGCCAATTTGGGCCTTTTTTCTGCTCAGAATGGGCCTTTTTCCCCGAAAATGTCCCTTTTTACCTCAGAAATGATTCCCATGGCTGTGGGTCCCCATTGGCGGTTGGGCCCTGCCCCATAGCGATGGCTCTGCCCCATAGCGATGGCTCTGCCCCATAGCAGTGCCTCTGCCCCATAGCAATGGCTCTGCCCCACAGCAATGGCTCTGCCCCACAGCAATGCCCCTGCCCCACAGCAGTGCCTCTGCCCCATAGCAGCGCCCCTGCCCCATAGCAGCGCCCCTGCCCCACAGCAGCGCCCCTGCCCCACAGCAGTGCCCCTGCCCCACAGCAGTGCCTCTGCCCCATAGCAATGCCCCTGCCCCATAGCAATGCCCCTGCCCCATAGCAGTGCCTCTGCCCCACAGCAGTGCCCCTGCCCCACAGCAGTGCCCCTGCCCCACAGCAGTGCCTCTGCCCCATAGCAATGCCCCTGCCCCATAGCAATGCCCCTGCCCCATAGCAGCACCCCTGCCCCACAGCAGTGCCCCTGCCCCATAGCAGTGCCCCTGCCCCATAGCAGTGCCCCTGCCCCACAGCAGTGCCCCTGCCCCATAGCAGTGCCCCTGCCCCATAGCAGTGCCCCTGCCCCACAGCAGTGCCCCTGCCCCATAGCAATGCCCCTGCCCCATAGCAGTGCCCCTGCCCCACAGCAGTGCCTCTGCCCCATAGCAATGCCCCTGCCCCATAGCAATGCCCCTGCCCCATAGCAGCACCCCTGCCCCACAGCAGTGCCCCTGCCCCATAGCAGTGCCCCTGCCCCATAGCAGTGCCCCTGCCCCACAGCAGTGCCCCTGCCCCATAGCAATGCCCCTGCCCCATAGCAGTGCCCCTGCCCCACAGCAGTGCCCCTGCCCCATAGCAGCACCCCTGCCCCACAGCAGTGCCCCTGCCCCATACCGATGCCCCTGCCCCACAGCAGTGCCCCTGCCCCACAGCAGTGCCCCTGCCCCATAGCAGCGCCCCTGCCCCACAGCAGTGCCTCTGCCCCACAGAACATGATCACGGGGACGGCGCCGCTCGACGGCTGCATCCTGGTGGTGGCGGCCACTGATGGGCAAATGCCTCAGACCCGCGAGCACCTCCTGCTGGCCAAGCAGGTGGGGGGCAGGGGGGTATGGGGGCTATGGGGGGCTATGGGGGGTCTATGGGGGGCTATGGGGGTCTATGGGGGGGCTATGGGGGGCTATGGGGGTCTATGGGGGGCTATGGGGGGTCTATGGGGGGTCTATGGGGGGCTATGGGGGGCTATGGGGGTCTATGGGGGGCTATGGGGGGCTATGGGGGTCTATGGGGGTCTATGGGGGGGCTGTGGGGGGTCTATGGGGGGCTATGGGGGGTCTATGGGGGGTCTATGGGGGTCTATGGGGGGGCTATGGGGGTCTATGGAGGTCTATGGGGGGTCTATGGGGGGGCTATGGGGGGTCTATGGGGGTCTATGGGGGTCTATGGTGGTCTATGGGGGGGCTATGGGGGGTCTATGGGGGTCTATGGGGGGTCTATGGGGGGCTATGGGGGGGGCTATGGGGTATCTGTTTCCTCTATGTCCTTCTACGCCCCTATGTGCCCCCGCAGGTGGGGGTGCAGCGCATGGTGGTCTGTGTGTCCCTATGCATCCCTATGGTCCCTATACATCACTGTGGTCGCTATACACTCCTATACATCCCTATACGCCCCTATACGTCCCTATACATCCCTGTGGTCCCTATACATCCCTATGGTCCAATACACCCCTATATATCTCTATGGTCCCTATACGTCCCTATACATCCCTATGATCCCTATACATCCTTATGGTCGCTATACGCTCCTATGCATCCTTATACACCCCTATATATCCCTATGGTCCCTATACATCCCTATACATCCCTATGGTCCCTATACATCCCTATACATCTCTATACATTTCTATGCATCCCTATGGTCACTATACATCCCTATGGTTCCTATGCATCCCTATACATCCCTATGGTCCCTATACATCCCTATATGCCCCTATCGGACCCTGTCCGTCCCCGCAGGTGGTGGTGCAGCACGTGGTGGTCTGTGTGTCCCTATACATCCCTATGGTCCCTATACATCCCTATACATCCCTATGGTCCCTATACGTCCCTATACATCCCTATGGTCCCTATACATCCCTATGCATCCCTATGGTCCTTGTACATCCCTATACATCCCTATGCATCCCTATGGTCCCTATACATCCCTATGGTCCCTATGGTCCCTATCCGCCCCTATCGGCCCCTTTGTGCCCCCGCAGGTGGGGGTGCAGCACGTGGTGGTGTACGTGAACAAAGCGGACGCGGTGCAGGACCCGGAGCTGTTGGCGTTGGTGGAGCTCGAACTGAGGGAACTGCTGCAGGAGTTCGGCTTCGACGGCGACCGCACACCCATCATCGTGGGCTCGGCCCTCTGCGCCCTGCAGGTACCTATAGGGGACCTATAGATACCCATAGACACCTATAGATACCTATAGACACCCATAGATACCTATAGACACCCATAGAGGGCTATGGAGACCATAGGGACCCATGGAGCGCACACCCATCATCGTGGGCTCGGCCCTCTGCGCCCTGCAGGTACCTATAGGGGACCTATAGATACCCATAGGTACACATAGACACCTATAGATACCTATAGATACCCATAGAGGGCTATGGAGACCATAGGGACCCATGGAGCGCACACCCATCATCGTGGGCTCGGCCCTCTGCGCCCTGCAGGTACCTATAGGGGACCTATAGGCACCCATAGATACACATAGACACCTATAGACACCCATAGATACACATAGATACCCATAGAGGGCTATGGAGACCATAGGGACCCATGGAGCGCACACCCATCATCGTGGGCTCGGCCCTCTGCGCCCTGCAGGTACCTATAGGGGACCTATAGGCACCCATAGACACCTATAGGCACCCATAGATACACATAGATACCCATAGGGGGCTATGGAGACCATAGGGACCCATGGAGCGCACGCCCATCATCGTGGGCTCGGCCCTCTGCGCCCTGCAGGTACCTATAGGGGACCTATAGATACCCATAGATACCCATAGAGGGCTATCGAGGCCATAGGGACCCGTGGAGTGCACACCCATCATCGTGGGCTCGGCCCTCTGCGCCCTGCAGGTACCTATAGGGGACCTATAGATACCCATAGGTACACATAGACACCTATAGATACCTATAGATACCCATAGAGGGCTATGGAGACCATAGGGACCCATGGAGTGCACACCCATCATCGTGGGCTCGGCCCTCTGCGCCCTGCAGGTACCTATAGGGGACCTATAGATACCCATAGGTACACATAGACACCTATAGATACCTATAGATACCCATAGAGGGCTATGGAGACCATAGGGACCCATGGAGCGCACACCCATCATCGTGGGCTCGGCCCTCTGCGCCCTGCAGGTACCTATAGGGGACCTATAGATACCCATAGGCACCTATAGATACCTATAGACACCCATAGATACACATAGATACGCATAGAGGGCTATGGAGACCATAGGGACCCGTGGAGTGCACACCCATCATCGTGGGCTCGGCCCTCTGCGCCCTGCAGGTACCTATAGGGGACCTATAGATACCCATAGGCATCTATAGGCACCCATAGATACACATAGAGGGCTATGGAGACCATAGGGACCCATAGGGGCTCACAGATACCTTTAGGGACCAATAGAGACCCTATAGCGATCCATAGATACCCCATGGGTGCCTATTGACACCCTATAGACCCTTATAAACACCCATTGGTACCATACAGCCCCATAGACCCCATGGAGACCCCATAGAGTCCCATAGTCCCCATAGAGCCCCATAGAGACCCATTGCACCCATAGAGCCCCCATTGAGCCTATAGAGCCCCCAAAGAGCCCCCATAGAGCCCCATAGTGCCCCATAGTGAGCCATTGCGCCCATAGAGCCCCATAGAGCCCCCATTGAGCCTACAGAGCCCCCATAGAGTCCCCTTAGAGCCCCATAGAGCCCTATAGCGACCCATAGAGCCCCATAGTGACCCATTGAGCCCATAGACCCCATAGAGCCCCATAGTGACCCATTGAGCCCATAGTGACCCATTGAGCCCATAGTGACCCATAGAGCCCCATCGTGACCCATTGAGCCCATAGAGCCCCATAGAACCCCCATAGACCCCCTAGAGCCCCATAGAGCCCCCATAGTGACCCATTGAGCCCATAGAACCCCATAGAGCCCCATAGTGACCCATTGAGCCCGTAGTGACCCATAGAACCCCCATAGACCCCCTAGAGCCCCCATAGTGACCCATTGAGCCCATAGAACCCCATAGAGCCCCATAGTGACCCATTGAGCCCGTAGTGACCCACAGAGCCCCACAGTGACCCATTGAGCCCATAGTGACCCATCGAGCCCCACAGTGACCCATCGAGCCCCACAGTGACCCATTGAGCCCATAGTGACCCATTGAGCCCATAGTGACCCATAGAGCCCCATAGTGACCCATCGAGCCCCATAGTGACCCATTGAGCCTATAGTGACCCATCGAGCCCCACAGTGACCCATTGAGCCCATAGTGACCCATCGAGCCCCATAGTGACCCATTGAGCCTATAGTGACCCATCGAGCCCCACAGTGACCCATCGAGCCCCACAGTGACCCATTGAGCCCATAGTGACCCATTGAGCCTATAGTGACCCACAGAGCCCCACAGTGACCCATAGAGCCCCATAGTGACCCACAGAGCCCCACAGTGACCCCCTCTCCCCGCTGTGCCCCACAGGACCGGGACCCGGAGCTGGGGCTGCAGTCGGTGCTGAAGCTGCTGGAGGCCATCGACAGCCACATCCCACTGCCCCCCCGCGACCTGGAGCTCCCCTTCCTGCTGCCCGTGGAGGCCGTGCACTCCATCCCCGGTACCGCCCCATAGCGCCCATCGGCACCTATGGGGGCCCATTGAGCCCCACTGAGCTCCATTGACCCCATTGAAGCGCCATTGAGTGCCGTTGAGCCCCATTGAGCGCCGTTGAGCACCATTGAGCGCCACTGAGTGCCGTTGAGCCCCATTGAGCGCCGTTGAGCCCCATTGAGCCCCATTGACCCCATTGAGTGCCATTGAGTGCCATTGAACCCATTGAGCGCCTTTGAGCCCCATTGAGCGCCGTTGAGTGCCGTTGAGCCCCATTGAGCCCCATTGACCCCATTGAGCGCCGTTGAGCCCCATTGAGCACCATTGAGTGCCATTGAGCCCCATTGACCCCCATTGAGCGCCCATGACCCCATTGAGCCCCATTGACCCCCATTGAGCCCCATTGACCCCATTGAGCCCCATTGAGCCCCATTAACCCCCGTTGAGCCCCGTTGAGCCCCATTGACCCCATTGAGCACCATTGAGCCCCATTGACCCCATTGAGCGCCCATGACCCCATTGAGCCCCATTGAGCGCCATTGAGCCCCATTGACCCCCATTGAGCCCCATTGACCCCATTGAGCCCCGTTGAGCCCCATTGAGCCCCATTGAGCCCCATTGAGCCCCATTGACCCCCATTGAGCCCCATTGACCCCATTGAGCCCCGTTGAGCCCCATTAACCCCATTGAGCCCCGTTGAGCCCCATTGAGCCCCATTGAGCCCCATTGAGCCCCATTGACCCCCATTGAGCCCCATTGACCCCATTGAGCCCCATTGAGCCCCATTAACCCCATTGAGCCCCATTGACCCCATTGAGCCCCACTGAGCCCCGTTGAGCCCCATTGACCCCATTGAGCCCCACAGCGCCCCACTGAGCCCCACAGCGCCCCACTGAGCCCCACTGTGACCCCCAGGAAGGGGCACGGTGGTGACGGGGACCCTGGAGCGCGGCACCATCTGCAAAGGGGACGAGTGCGAGATCCTGGGCTACAACCGGCACCTGCGCTCCGTGGTGACGGGTGAGCCCCATAGCGACCCATAGCGACCCATAGCGGGACCCATAGTGGGACCCATAGGAGGGATCCATAGCACGGACCCATAGAGAGTCCCATAGGAGGGACCCATAGTGGGACCCCCCAGACCTGTACATTGAACCCTGCTTTATACTCCAGCCCCATAACTGAGCCCCATAGCCCCCATTGCCCCCATTCCCCCTATTACCCTTTATAGCCCCTATAGGGCCCTATAGCCCCATTACCCCCTATGGCCCCATTACCCCCCTGTTCCCCCCATTACCCCCTATAGGCCCCCACAAGCCCCTGTTACCCCATAGAATCCCATAGCCCCCATTCCCCCCATAGATGCCCATTACCCCATAGACCCCCATTGCCCCTATTACCCCCATAGACCCCCATTGCCCCATTACCCTCATTGCCCCCATAGCCCCCATTGCCCCCATAGACCATTACTCCATATCCCCCCATAGACCCCCATTCCCCCCATAGACCCTCCATAGACCCCCATAGACCCCCCATATCCCCCCATAGACCCCCATAGACCCCTATATCCCCCCATAGACCCCCATAGACCCCCATAGACCCTCCATATCCCCCCATAGACCCTCCATAGACGCCCATAGACCCCACATAGACCCCCATAGACCCACATAGACCCCTATATCCCCCCATAGACCCTCCATAGACCCCCATAGACCCCCCATATCCCCCCATAGACCCCCATAGACCCCTATATCCCCCCATAGACCCCCATAGACCCCCATAGACCCTCCATATCCCCCCATAGACCCTCCATAGCCCCCCATAGCCCCCCATAGCCCCCCATAGACCCCCATAGACCCTCCATATCCCCCCATAGACCCTCCATAGGCCCCCATAGACCCTCCATAGACCCCCATAGACCCCCATATCCCCCCATAGACCCTCCATATCCCCCCATAGACCCTCCATAGACGCCCATAGACCCCCCATAGACCCCCATAGACCCCCATAGACCCCCATAGACCCCCATAGACCCCCATATCCCCCCATATCCCCCCATAGACCCCCATAGACCCCCATAGCCCCCCATAGACCCCCATATCCCCCCATAGACCCTCCATATCCCCCCATATCCCCCCATATCCCCCCATAGACCCCCATAGACCTCCATAGCCCCCCCATAGCCCCCCATAGACCCCCCATAGACCCCCCATAGACCCCCATATCCCCCCATAGACCCTCCATATCCCCCCATATCCCCCCATATCCCCCCATAGACCCCCATAGACCTCCATAGACCCCCCATAGACCCCCATAGACCCCCATAGACACCCATATCCCCCCATAGACCCCCATAGACCCCCATATACCCCCATATCCCCCCATAGACCCTCCATAGACCCCCATAGACCCCCATAGACCCCCATAGACCCCCATATCCCCCCATATCCCCCCATATCCCCCTATAGACCCTCCATAGACCCCCATATCCCCCCATATCCCCCCATAGACCCTCCATAGACCCCCATATCCCCCCATAGACCCCCATTCCCCCCCATATCCCCCCATATCCCCCCATAGACCCCCATACCCC
The DNA here is from genome assembly GCA_028858755.1 of Ara ararauna. Lineage (NCBI taxonomy): Eukaryota > Metazoa > Chordata > Aves > Psittaciformes > Psittacidae > Ara > Ara ararauna. The sequence continues at coordinate 13,351 of JAQZCJ010000119.1, forward strand.
CCCATAGACCCCCATAGACCCCCATAGACCCCCATATCCCCCCATATCCCCCCATATCCCCCCATATCCCCCCATAGACCCCCATAGACCCCATATCCCCCCATATCCCCCCATATCCCCCCATATCCCCCCATAGACCCCCATAGACCCCCATATCCCCCCATAGACCCCCATAGACCCCCATATCCCCCCATAGACCCCCATATCCCCCCATATCCCCCCATATCCCCCCATAGACCCTCCATAGACCCCCATATCCCCCCATAGACCCCCATAGACCCCCATAGACCCCTCATAGACCCCCATAGACCCCCATAGACCCCCATATCCCCCCATAGACCCCCATATCCCCCCCATATCCCCCCATATCCCCCCATAGACCCCCATATCCCCCCGTATCCCCCCATATCCCCCCATATCCCCCCATATCCCCCCATAGACCCCCCATATCCCCCCATATCCCCCCATATCCCCCCATATCCCCCCATAGACCCCCATATCCCCCCATATCCCCCCATATCCCCCCATATCCCCCCATAGACCCCCATAGACCCCCATAGACCCCCATAGACCCCCATATCCCCCCATAGACCCCCATAGACCCCCATAGCCCCCCATAGACCCCCATATCCCCCCATAGACCCTCCATATCCCCCCATATCCCCCCATATCCCCCCATAGACCCCCATAGACCTCCATAGCCCCCCCATAGCCCCCCATAGACCCCCCATAGACCCCCATAGACCCCCCATAGCCCCCCATAGACCCCCCATAGACCCCCCATAGACCCCCATATCCCCCCATAGACCCTCCATATCCCCCCATATCCCCCCATATCCCCCCATATCCCCCCATATCCCCCCATAGACCTCCATAGACCCCCCATAGACCCCCATAGACCCCCATAGACACCCATATCCCCCCATAGACCCCCATATACCCCCATATCCCTCCATAGACCCTCCATAGACCCCCATAGACCCCCATAGACCCCCATATCCCCCCATAGACCCTCCATAGACCCCCATATCCCCCCATATCCCCCCATAGACCCTCCATAGACCCCCATATCCCCCCATAGACCCCCATTCCCCCCCATATCCCCCCATAGACCCCCATACCCCCCCATAGACCCCCATAGACCCCCATAGACCCCCATAGACCCCCATATCCCCCCATATCCCCCCATAGACCCCCATAGACCCCATATCCCCCCATATCCCCCCATATCCCCCCATAGACCCCCATAGACCCCATAGACCCCCCATAGACCCCCATAGACCCCCCATAGACCCCATAGACCCCCCATAGACCCCCATAGACCCCCCATAGACCCCATAGACCCCCCATAGACCCCCCATAGACCCCCATATCCCCCCATAGACCCCATAGACCCCCATATCCCCCCATATCCCCCCATATCCCCCCATAGACCCCCATATCCCCCCATATCCCCCCATATCCCCCCATATCCCCCCATTCCCCCCCATACCCCCCCATAGACCCCATGCCCCCCACCCCCCGCAGGCATTGAGATGTTCCACAAGAGCCTCTCCCGGGCCGAGGCGGGGGACAACCTCGGGGCACTGCTGCGGGGGCTGCGGCGCGAGGAGCTCCGGAGGGGGATGGTGCTGGGGAGGCCCCGGAGCCTCCGCACCCACTGCCGGGTGGAGGCGCAGGTGGGGATGTGGGGGGAATGGGGGTCTGTGGGGGACTATGGGGGGGTATGGGGGGATATGGGGGGATATGGGGGTCTATGGGGGTCTGTGGGGGGATATGGGGGGGTATGGGGGGATATGAGGGACTATGGGGGTCTATGGGGGTCTGTGGGGGGATATGGGGGGATATGGGGGGGTATGGGGGGGTATGGGGGGATATGGGGGTCTGTGGGGGGATATGGGGGGGTATGGGGGGATATGAGGGACTATGGGGGTCTATGGGGGTCTATGGAGGTCTATGGAGGGTCTATGGGGGTCTATGGAGGGACTATGGGGGGATATGGGGGGGAATGGGGGGGAATGGGGGGATATGGGGGGGAATGGGGGGTATGGGGGTAATGGGTCTCTATGGGTCTGTATGGGGTCGCTATGGCTCTCTATGGGTTTCTATGGTGTCTCTATGGTCTCTATGGGGTCTCTATGGCTCTCTCTGGGTCTCTATGATCTCTATGGGTCTCTATGGGCTCTATGGCTCTCTATGGGTCTCTGTGGGTCTCTATGGGTCTCTATGGGTCTCTATGGGTCTCTATGGGTCTCTATGGGTCTCTATGGTCTCTATGGGTCTCTGTGGCTCTCTATGGTCTCTATGGGTCTCTATGGTCTCTATGGGTCTCTGTGGCTCTCTATGGTCTCTATGGGTCTCTATGGGTCTCTATGGGGTCTCTATGGGGTCTCTATGGGTCTCTATGGGTCTCTATGGGTCCCTATGGCTCTCTATGGCTCTCTATGGGTCTCTATGGGTCTCTATGGCTCTCTATGGCTCTCTATGGGTCTCTATGGGTCTCTATGGGTCCCTATGGGTCTCTATGGCTCTCTATGGGTCCCTATGGCTCTCTATGGCTCTCTATGGCTCTCTATGGGTCCCTATGGCTTTCTATGGCTCTCTATGGCTCTCTATGGCTCTCTATGGTCTCTATGGCTCTCTATGGCTCTCTATGGCTCTCTATGGCTCTCTATGGTCTCTATGGCTCTCTATGGCTCTCTATGGCTCTCTATGGCTCTCTATGGTCTCTATGGCTCTCTATGGCTCTCTATGGTCTCTATGGCTCTCTATGGCTCTCTATGGCTCTCTATGGCTCTCTATGGGTCTCTATGGCTCTCTATGGTCTCTATGGGTCTCTATGGGTCTCTATGGGTCTCTGTGGCTCTCTATGGGTCCCTATGGCTCTCTATGGGTCCCTATGGCTCTCTATGGGTCCCTATGGCTCTCTATGGCTCTCTATGGGTCCCTATGGGTCCCTATGGGTCCCTATGGCTCTCCGTGGGTCGCGCTGCGGCTCAGCCCCACACCTCCCCATAGGTTTACATCCTGAGCCCGCAGGAGGGGGGGCGCCACAAACCCTTTGCTGCCAATTACACCCCAGTGATGTTCTCGCACACGTGGGACATCGCCTGCCGCGTGCTGCTGCCCCCCGACAAGGTGAGCCCCATAGCACTGCCCCATAGCGCTGCTGCCCCATAGCGCTGCTGCCCCATAGCGCTGCTGCCCCATAGCGCTGCCCCATAGCGCTGCCCCATAGCGCTGCCCCATAGCACCGCCCCATAGCGCTGCTGCCCCATAGCGCTGCTGCCCCATAGCACCGCCCCATAGTGCCGCCCCATAGCACCGCCCCATAGCGCTGCTGCCCCATAGCGCTGCTGCCCCATAGCGCTGCCCCATAGCGCTGCTGCCCCATAGCACTGCTGCCCCATAGCACTGCTGCCCCATAACACTGCTGCCCCATAGCGCTGCCCCATGGCGCTGCTGCCCCATAGTGCTGCCCCATAGCGCTGCTGCCCCATAGCGCCGCCCCATAGCACTGCTGCCCCACGGCGCCGCCCCATAGCGCTGCTGCCCCACAGCGCCACCCCATAGCGCTGCTCCCCCACGGCGCCGCCCCATAGTGCTGCCCCATAGCGCTGCTGCCCCATAGCGCTGCTGCCCCATAGCGCTGCTGCCCCATAGCACTGCTGCCCCATAGCACTGCCCCATAGCGCTGCTGCCCCATAGCGCTGCTGCCCCATAGCGCTGCTGCCCCATAGCACCGCCCCATAGTGCCGCCCCATAGCACCGCCCCATAGCGCTGCTGCCCCATAGCACTGCTGCCCCATAGCACCGCCCCATAGCGCTGCCCCATAGCACCGCCCCATAGCGCTGCTGCCCCATAGCGCTGCTGCCCCATAGCGCTGCCCCATGGCGCTGCTGCCCCATAGCGCTACCCCATAACGCTGCCCCATAGTGCTGCCCCATAGCACTGCTGCCCCATAGCACCGGCCCATAGTGCTGCCCCTAGCGCTGCCCCATAGCCCAGCCCCGTAGCACTGCCCCATAGTGCTGCCCCCCAGCGCTGCCCATAGCACTGCCTCATAACCCAGCCCCATAGCCCTGCCCTATAACCCCATAACCCAGCCCCATAACCCCACATCCCTGCCCCACATCCCAGCCCCATGGCTCTGCCCCATAACCCAGCCCCATAACCCCATACCACAGCCCCACACCTCTGCCCCATGGCTCTGCCCCATAACCCAGCCCCATAACCCCATACCACAGCCCCACACCTCTGCCCCATGGCTCTGCCCCATAACTCAGCCCCACAGCCCCACACCTCTGCCCCATGGCTCTGCCCCATAACCCAGCCCCACAGCCCCATACCACAGCCCCACACCTCTGCCCCATGGCTCTGCCCCATAACCCAGCCCCATAACCCCATACCACAGCCCCACACCTCCGCCCCATGGCTCTGCCCCATAACTCAGCCCCACAGCCCCACACCTCCGCCCCACGGCTCTGCCCCATAACCCCACACCTCCGCCCCACACCTCCGCCCCACGGCTCTGCCCCATAACCCCACACCTCCGCCCCACACCTCTGCCCCATGGCCTCCCCCCCAGGAGTTGGTGCTGCCGGGGGAGGACGCGGCGCTGACGCTGCTGCTGCGGCAGCCGATGGTGCTGGAGGAGGGGCAGCGCTTCACCCTCCGCGACGGCGCCCGCACCATCGGCACCGGCGTCGTCACCAGGACCCTGCCCCACACCCCCGAGGACCTGGAGGCCAACTGGGGCTGAGGGGGCGCTGCCCCATAGGTACGGAGCTCTGCCCCATAGGTACAGAGCTGAGCCCCATGGATGGAGCTGTGCCCCATGGATGGAGCTCTGCCCCATGGATACAGAGCCCTGCCCCATAGATACAGAGCTGAGCCCCATGGATGGAGTTCTGCCCCATAGACAGAGCCCGGCCCCATGGATGGAGCTCTGCCCCATAGATGGAGCTCTGCCCCATGGATACAGAGCCCTGCCCCATAGATACAGAGCTCTGCCCCATGGAGGGGGCTCTGCCCCATGGATGGAGCTCTGCCCCATGGATACAGAGCCCTGCCCCATAGATACAGAGTTCTGCCCCATGGAGGGGGCTCTGCCCCACGGATGGAGCTGTGCCCCATGGATGGGGCTCTGCCCCATAGATACAGAGCTCTGCGCCATAGATAGGGGGCTCTGCCCCATGGATGGGGCTGTGCTCCATAGATGGGGCTCTGCCCCATGGATGGAGCTCTGCCCCATAGATGGAGCTCTGCCCCATGGATGGAGCTCTGCCCAATAGATAGAGCCCTGCCCCATGGAGGGGGCTCTGCTCCATGGATGGGGCTCTGCTCCATGGATGGATCCCTGCTCCTTGAATGGAACCCAGCCCCATAGATGGAGCCCAGCCCCATGGATGGAGCTCTGCCCCATAGATAGATCCCAGCCCCTTGCCCCATAGACACACCTGGGGCCCATCCAACGCCCTATAGGCACAGAGCGCATCCCCTGCCCCATAGACATCCATGGGGCCCATAGACACGGTGCCCAACCCCTGCCCCATAGACACGCACAAAACCCATCCCCCACCCCGCTCTGTGCCCCATTGATGCGCCGCGATGAAGGGGGAGGGCCCCATACATTGGGGGGGGGGGGAGGGGCTCTGCATGACCTCCACCATGGGGGAGGGGTGGGGGGAAGGGTGGGGGAGGGGCTCATTCCCCCCCCCCCCCCCGCGCGATTCGAAAAAATTAAAAAATAAAAATCGATTTATTAAAAAAAAAAATTTTTTTTTTTTTGGAAATTTATTTTCGTTTTCCCGAAAGGGCTTTTTTGGGGCCCCTCCCCCCCCCCCCCCCATCTCAGTCACGTGAACAGCTCAAAGTCCACCCGCGCGCAGTCGTAGAAGGGGCCCGGGGGGTGGGGGAGGGGCAGCACCCGGCGGCACCGCGCCCCTCCCCCCGCGAAGTAGCCCTGCGACGCCCACTCCTGATTGGACGACCGGGGGTGACGTCAGAGAAGGGGAGGGGCTTCGTGACTCCTCCCCCTTTAAGACCCTCCCACCCTGTAAGCCCCGCCCCCTCTAAGCCTCTCCCACCCTCTAAGCCCCGCCCCCTCTAAGCCCCTCCCACACTTTAAACCCCTCCCTCCCCTTTAAGCCCCTCCCACCCTCTAAGCCCCGCCCCCTCTAAGCCCCTCCCACCCTTTAAACCCCTCCCTCCCCTTTAAGCCCCTCCCATCCTCTAAGCCCCGCCCTCTTTAAGCCCCTCCCATCCTCTAAGCCCCTCCCACCCTTTAAGCCCCTCCCACCCTCTAAGCCCCTCCCTCCCCTTTAAGCCCCTCCCACCCTCTAAGCCCCTCCCTCCCCTTTAAGCCCCTCCCACCCTTTAAGCCCCGCCCCCTTACGCCCCCCCCCCATTCACCTGCATTTGGGCGCTGCTGAAGGGGCCGTAAACGTCCCCCCCCTCTTCCCAAACGTATTCCCAAAGCACTTCCCCTATGGGAAAAGGTGTGGGGGGGAGGGGCTTAGGGGGTGGGGGAGGGTCCCATTTTACCCCTCCCCCACTCCATTACCACCCCACATCCCCCTCCCCCCACCCCATAGGCCCCTCCCCTTTTACCCTTCCCCCTCTTTATGTCCATTCCCCCCCATTTCCCCCCTTTATCCCCATTTCCCCCCCATTATCCCCATTTCCCCCCATTCCCTCCCTTTATCTCCCTTTCCTCATTTCCCCCCCATTTCCCACCCATTCCCCCCCTTATCCCCATTCCCCCCCCATTTCCCCTCTTTATCCCCATTTCCCCCCCATTTCCCTCCCTTTATCCCCATTTCTCCCCATTTCCCCCCTTATCCCCATTTCCCCCCCTATTTCCCCTTTATCCCCATTTCCCCCCCATTTCCCTCCCTTTACCCCCATTTCCCCCCCATTTCCCCCCTCACCTTCCTCCTCCCCCTTCTCCTCCTCCTCTTCCTCCCCCGCCGCGAACATATCGACCGCTCCACTTCCACCCTGCGCGGGGGGGGACGGACCCCCTCCCCCCCCCCCCCAATTCCCCCCTCATCCTCCGTTCCAGCCCTTCCCGATCCTCCTCCAGGGCCCCCAGCACCCCCCGGGCCACCAACGCGTCGGCCACGGCCACCAAGCGCAGCAGCTCGGGGGGCGGGGCTTGGCGGCGGCCACGCCCCCTCTCCCCTCGGCCCCGCCCCCTTTCCCCTCGGCCCCGCCCACTTTCCTCTTGCGCTGATTCCTCTTGGCCCCTCCCCTTTTCCCCTTGGCCCCGCCCCCTTTCCCCTTGCTCCGACCCCTCTTGGCCCCACCCCCTTTCCTCTTGACCACGCCCCCTTTCCCGTTGGCCACGCCCACTTTCCCCATGCTCCGACTCCTCTTGGCCCCGCCCCCTCCCGCCTTGACCACGCCCCCCCTCCTCTTGGCCACTCCCACTTTCCCCTTGCTCCGACTCCTCTTGGCCCCGCCCCCTCTCCTCCAGGCCCCGCCCCCTCTCCCGTTGGCCCCGCCCACTTCCATCTCGCTCTGAACCCCGTTGGCCCCGCCCCCTCCCTCCTTGGCCCCGCCCCCTTTCCCCCTGGCCCCGCCCCCCCAGCCGCCGCAGGGCGCCCCCTACTGTTTCCCCGGGGCGCAGCAGCCGCAGCGCCTCCTCCAGGAGCTCCCCCAGGGGGGGAGGGGAAGGGGGGGGGGAGGCGCTGACGTCACGGCGGGGGGGGCGGGGCTTGATGGGGAGCTATGGGGGGGGGGGAGGGGTTTCAGTGGGGTTCCCATTGGATTCCGCCCCCGTTTTCCCCCATTCCCGTCCCCATTTCCCTTCCCCTCCCTCCTGGAACCATTCCCAACAGTTCCCCCCATTCCCATTCCCCCCCTCTCCCATTTCCATTCTCCACCACTCCCACCCCATTCCTTCCCCACCCCCATCCCATCCCCATCTCCATCCCCATTCCCATTCCCACCCCATTCCTTCCCCATTCCCCCCCCTTCCCATTCCCATCCCATTTCCTCCCATTCCCATACCCATTCCTCCCCCATTCCCATCCCATTTCTCCCCATCCCCATTCCCATTCCCACCCCATTCCCATTCCCATCCCATTTCCCCCCATTCCCATACCCATTCCCATTCCTCCCCCATTCCATCCCATTTCCCCCCATTCCCATTCCCCCCATCCCCATTCCCATCCCCATTCCCATTCCCATTCCCATCCCCATTCCCATTCCCATTCCCATTCCCATTCCCATCCCCCCCCCATCCCCCCCCCTCACCCCCTCCATGGCCTCCATCCAGGGGTCAGGGGGCGGCGCCGGGTGCCACAGGAAGTGCCCCTCGGGGTCAAAGTGCCCTTCCTCCAGCTCGGGCCCGAGGTCAAACGGGGTCAGCGGCCCCTCCCCCTCCTCCGGCCCCGCCCCCTCCGGGGACCCCCCCGAGCCTGGGGGGGGAGGGGTCAGAGCCCCATAGGGAACCATAGAGCCCCATAGGGCCCCATAGGGACCCATAGAGACCCATAGGGACCCATAGGGACCCATAGAGACCCATAGGGACCCATAGAGCCCCATAGGGCCCCATAGGGACCCATAGAGACCCATAGGGACCCATAGGGACCCATAGAGCCCCATAGGGACCCATAGAGACCCATAAGCAACTCATAAGTGAACCACACTGACCCACAGCACCCCACAAGTGCCCCATAGACACCCCCCTACAGACCCACAAGTGCCCCGCAGCCGCCCTATAAGTGCCCCAATGGCCCACAGGGTCTCAATGGACCCCCATAGCTGCCCCATAGACCCCCATAGGTGCCCCACAGACCCCCATAGCTGCCCCATAGACCCCCATAAGTACCCCACAGACCCCCATAGGTGCCCCATAGACCCCCATAGGTGCCCCATAGACCCCCATAAGTACCCCATAGACCCCCATAGGTGCCCCATAGACCCCCATAGGTGCCCCACAGACCCCCATAGGCGCCCTATAGGCCCCCATAGGTACCCCATAGACCCCCATAGCTGCCCCACAGCTGCCCCATACGTGCCATGGGGCAGGAAGAGGTTGAAGTCGCTGCTGCCTTCAGCCTCATCCTCCTCCTCCTCCTCCTCATCGCTGTCCAATGAGGGCTGCCCCGGGAAGCGGCTCATGGCCTGACCCATAGAGACCCATAGAGACCCCATAGGGACCCATAGGGACCCATAGAGACCCATAGAGACCCATAGAGACCCATAGGGACCCATAGGGACCCATAGAGACCATAGAGACCCCATAGAGACCATAGAGACCCATAGAGACCCATAGGGACCCATAGAGACCCATAGAGACCCATAGGGACCCATAGGGACCCATAGAGACCCATAGAGACCCATAGGGACCCATAGGGACCCATAGAGACCATTGAGACCCATAGAGACCATAGAGACCCATAGGGACCCATAGAGACCCATAGGGACCCATAGAGACCCATAGAGCCCCATAGGGACCCATAGAGACCATTGAGACCCATAGAGACCATAGAGACCCATAGGGACCCATAGAGACCCATAGAGACCCATAGGGACCCATAGAGACCCATAGGGACCCATAGGGACCCATAGAGACCCATAGAGACCCATAGGGACCCATAGAGACCCATAGGGACCCATAGGGACCCATAGAGACCCATAGGGACCCATAGGGACCATAGAGACCCATAGGGACCCATAGGGACCCATAGAGCCCCATAGGTCCCCACTCACCCTCTTGCGGGGGGGGAGGGGCGGCTCCTCCTCGGGCCCCTCCCCCTCGAGGTCAGCGAAGGTCACGGAGCGCTTCGCCATGGGGCAGTGGCGACGCAACCACTTCGTTAGCGCCAATTAATGACCGTTAATGACTCATTAATGACTCATTAATGAGCAGTTAATGATCAATTAATGACTCGTTAATGAGTAATTAATGACCATTAACGACTCATTAATGACCAATTAATGACTCGTTAATGACCAATTAATGATCCATTAATGACAATTAACGACCCATTAATGACTCATTGATGGATAATTAATGAGCAATAATGACCCATTAATGAGCAGTTAATGACCAATTATCATCCCATTAATGAGCAATTAATGACTTGTTAATGCTCCATTAATGTCTCATTAACGACCCATTAATGACTCAATAACGATCCATTAATGACTCATTAACGATCCATTAATGACTCATTAACGATCCATTAATGACCCATTAACGATCCATTAACGGCCAAATAATGAGCAATTAATGTCCCATTAACGACCCATTAATGACTCATTAACGATCCATTATTGACACATTAATGATCAAATTATGACCCATTAATGACCAATTAACGACCCATTAACGACACAATAATGATCCCTTAATGAGCAATTAATGACTCATTAATGACCAATGATCTATTAATGACCCGTTAATGAGCAATTAATGACCCCAATTTATGACCCAGAAATAACCACTTATTGACCAATTAACCCCTAATTAACCCCAATTAACCCTCATTAAACCCCAATTAACCCCAATTAACCTTAATTAAACCCAATTAACCCTCATTAACAGCGCTAAATCACCCCCTTTCACCCTTATTGAGCCCTAATTAACCCCAATTAGCCCTTATTAATTAGCCCCCACTGCCGCTCATTAACAGCCCTAATTAACCCTCATTACTATCAGCACTAATTAGCCCCTAACGCCTCCCATTAACGGGCTTAATGAAGCCCATTAATAACCCATTAATGACCCCTATTAATGCACCCATTAACCCCTAATTAACCCCTAATTAACCCCTAACCGCCATTACTCATTAACGACGGTAATTAACCCCCTTTGCCCCTCATTAAGCTCATTAATGGCGCTAATTAAGCGCCTACGGACGGACCCCGTTAAACCCCCCCCCCATCGCCCCCATTGCCCTTCATTGCCCCCCAATTAACGCTTCCCGCCCTCATTTGCATATGCAAATGAGCCCCAATTTCCCGCGCTCACGAACCCGCGGCCTCGGCGCTCTCTGCTGAGGGGGGAAGCGCTTCCGGGCGGAAGTGGCGTCACCAACGGGGAACGCCGCTTCCGGGCGCGGCTTAAAGGGGCCGCGGCAGCGGTGACACCGCCCCCCCCCCCCCCATAGAGACCCATAGGGACCCATAGAGCCCCATAGAGCCCATATCCTGCCCTATAGAGCCCCATAGAGCCCATCTCCCACCCCATAGAGCCCATATCCTGCCCCATAGAGCCCCATAGAGCCCGTATCCTGCCCCATAGAGCCCCATAGAGCCCATATCCTGCCCCATAGAGCCCGTATCCTGCCCCATAGAGCCCCATAGAGCCCATATCCTGCCCCATAGAGCCCATATCCTGCCCCATAGAGCCCCATAGAGTCCATATCCCGCCCCATAGAGCCCATATCCTGCCCCATAGAGCCCCAATCCCACCCCATAGAGCCCCATAGAGCCCCAATCCCACCCCATAGGACCCATATCCCACCCCATAGAGCCCCATAGAGCCCACATCCCACCCCATAGAGCCCACATCCCACCCCATAGAGCCCCATAGAGCCCATATCCCACCCCATAGAGCCCCATAGAGCCCATATCCTGCCCCATAGGGCCCCATAGAGCCCACATCCCACCCCATAGAACCCACATCCCACCCCATAGAGCCCCATAGACTCCATATCCCGCCCCATAGACAACCACGGTCTGTATTGAACTCAATGCATCGACACCGATGTGGGGCGGGGTGTGGGGCACAAACCCCCCCCCCCTCTGCCCCATAGCGGCCCCATAGATGAAGCTCTATTGGGGGTCCCCCACGGGGGTCTCCATTAACTCCTTATAGCGCCGCCGGAAGAAGCCGATCTATGGGGCAGAGTTGTGGGGCGGGGGGGGGGGGGGGGGGTGAGGGTCCTGCCCCATAGATAGGGCCTCGCCCCCTAAGTCCCGCCCCATAGCGCACCTTATAGAGCCCCATAGAGAGCAGCGCCAGCAGCAGGAGCCCCCCCAGGGACCCCCCCACGATGTGGGGCAGGAGGTTGGGGGGCTCCGAGTGCTCCACTTCCGTCTGCAGCTGTGGGGCAGAGAGGGGGGGGGGGGGGGAATGTGGGGCTGCCCCATAGAGACCCATAGGGACCCATAGAGCCCATAGAGCCCCATGGACCCCCATAGCCCCCCCTGCCCCATAGCGCTATGGGGCTCACCTGCAGCTCCTGCTGCCCCCCCATGTTCTGGTACCGCCCCACATCGAAGCTGAGCCGGACCCCGCTCTGCAGCAGCGCCTTGGGCAGCCCCAGCTGGGGGGAGATGTGGGGCACGGACCCATAGGGACCCAGAGGGACCCCCCCATAGACACCCATAGACCCCCATAGAGCCCCATAGACCCCCATAGACCCCCACAGACCCCCCCATAGACCCCTCATAGACCCCCATATCCCCCCATTGCCCCCCATAGACCCCTCCATAGAACCCCATACATCCCCATAGACCTCCATAGCCCCCCCATAGACCTCCATAGACCCCCATGGCCCCCCATGGCCCCCCATAGACCCCCATAGACCCCCCATAGACCCCCTTAGACCCCCATAGACCCCCATTGCCCCCCATAGACCCCCATAGACCCCCATAGACACCCATAGACCCCCCATTGCCCCCCATTTCCCACCTCCTTCATCCACCCCACTGATAGCTCCCCCCCAATCCCGAAGCGCAGCACTTGGGGGGGCTCCATGGGGCCCATTGGGCACAGGAACTCCCGACACGAGGCCACGGCGCAGTTCTATGGGGCAGAGACGGGGGGCAGCGCTTATGGGGCCGCCATAGAGCCCCATAGGGCCCCATAGAGCCCCATAGAGCCCCATAGAGCCCCATTGCCGCCCCCCCCCCACCCCCCTATAGTCTCTCACCACCAGGGGGCGCTGTGGCAGCCTTCGGGCCCCATCCGGGTCCGTCGGGGGGCGCTCTGCGACCGCTCTGCAGCGGCGCGGGTCCTATGGGGGGGGCAATGGGGGTCTATGGGGGGTCTATGGGGGTCTATGGGGGGATATGGGGGGATATGGAGGGTCTATGGAGGTCTATGGTGGGTCTATGGGGGGATATGGGGGGATATGGAGGGTCTATGGGGGTCTATGGGGGGATATGGAGGGTCTATGGGGGTCTATGGGGGTCTATGGAGGGTCTATGGGGGTCTATGGGGGTCTATGAGGGGGCTATGGGGGTCTATGGGGGTCTATGGGGGCTCTATGGGGGTCTATGGGGGTCTATGGAGGGCCTATGGGGGTCTATGGGGGTCTATGGAGGTCTATGGTGGGTCTATGGGGGTCTATGTGGGGTCTATGGAGGGTCTATGGGGGTCTATGGGGGTCTATGAGGGGGCTATGGGGGTCTATGGGGGTCTATGGGGGCTCTATGGGGGTCTACGGGGGTCTATGGAGGGTCTATGGGGGTCTATGGGGGTCTATGGGGGGATATGGACGGTCTATGGGGGTCTATGGGGGCTCTATGGGGGTCTATGGGGGGGTCCATGGGGGTCTATGGGGGTCTATGGAGGTCTGTGGGGTTCTATGGGGGTCTATGGAGGGTCTATGGGGCTCTATGGGGCTCTATGGCCACGCCCTCACCTGGTTGGGGGTCAGCTCGAGGCTGCCCCATAGCGGGGTCTCCCTCAGCGCCGTGGGCACCCGGAAGGTGATGTTGATGGGGAGGCCCCTTTGGCCCCATAACTTCACCTATGGGGCAGAGCCGGGCCTCAAAGGGGGGGCCCCCACCTCCTGCCCCACACTTATGGGGCTGGGACCCTCCTTCCGGCTCTCACCTCATAGTGGTGGATCAATGGGCCTGCACTGGGGTTGGATGAGGAGCTGTGGGGCAGAGCCATAGATGTGGGGCTGGGGGCGCATCGGACCCATAGATGTGGGGCTGGGGGCGCATTGGACCCATAGATGTTGGGCTGGGGACGCGTTGGACCCATAGATGTTGGGCTGGGGACGCGTTGGACCCATAGATGTGGGGCTGGGGACGCGTTGGACCCATAGATGTGGGGCTGGGGGCGCATTGGACCCATAGATGTGGGGCTGGGGACGCATTGGACCCATAGATGTGGGTCTGGTACCTGCTGATGCTCAGGAACACCCCGATCTTCACTGGGACGTGGATGCGTTCCTTGGGGGGCCCCGGTGCTGAGGAGTCACTGATGGGGGGACGTGGGCACCCCATGGGTGCCCCATGGGCAATGGGCAATGGGCACCCAATGGGGTCAATGGGCACCCAATGGGCACCCAATGGTTGATGGTCAATGGGCACCCAATGGGCACCCAATGGTTGATGGTCAATGGGCACCCAATGGTTGATGGTCAATGGGCACCCAATGGGCACCCAATGGTTGATGGTCAATGGGCACCCGATGAGGTCAATGAGCACCCAATAGGCAATGGGTACCCTGTGGTCTATAGTCAATGGGCACCCAATGGGGTCAATGGGCACCCAATGGTCAATGGGCACCCATAGTCAGTGGTCAATGGGCACCCAATGGGGTCAATGATCACCCATGGGCAAAGCGCAATGGTCACCCAATGGTCAATGGTCACCCAATGGTCAATAGGAACCCCATGGTCAACGGTCAGTGGGCACCCAATGGGTGCCCCATGGTCACCCCATGGTCCATGGTCCATATTGACCCCCATGGCCATGGGTCCATGGTCACCTGCTGGCCTTGGCCACCACCTCCAGCACCGGCCCCAGCTCGGCATCAAGGGGCACGTCCAAAGTGACGACGAACACGACCTATAGGGACCCCCATAGGGGTGTTTTATGGGGTCTTGAGGGCATCTAAAGGGGGTTTATGGGGTCGAATGGGGGTTCTATGGGGTCTTGAGGGCATCTAAAGGGGGTTTATGGGGTCGAATGGGGGTTCTATGGGGTCTTGAGGGCATCTAAAGGGGGTTTATGGGGTCGAATGGGGGTTCTATGGGGTCTTGAGGGCATGTAAAGGGGGTTTATGGGGTCGAATGGGGGTTCTATGGGGTCTTGAGGGCATCTAAAGGGGGTTTATGGGGTCGAATGGGGGCTCTATGGGGTCTTGAGGGCATCTAAAGGGGGTTTATGGGGTCGAATGGGGGCTCTATGGGGTCTTGAGGGCATCTAAAGGGGGTTCTATGGGGTTGAATGGGGGTTCTATGGGGTCTTGAGGGCATCTAAAGGGGGTTCTATGGGGTTGAATGGGGGTTCTATGGGGTCTTGAGGGCATCTAAAGGGGGTTCTATGGGGTTGAATGGGGGTTCTATGGGGTCTTGAGGGCATCTAAAGGGGGTTTATGGGGTCGAATGGGGGCTCTGTGGGGTTTTGAGGGCATCTAAAGGGGGTCCAGGACCCCCCATGTTGCGCTGTGGGGAGGGACCCCCTCGATTCCCCCCCAGTGCTCACACCATAGGCACCCACCTCGGCTCCATGGGGCAGGATGGGGGGGTTGACCATGCAGAAGGTGCTGCGGAGCAGACCTGATGCCGGCTCCGAATGGCACTGGAGGGACATGGAGCTCCTGGAGGCCTGGATGGGAATAGGGGGGTCAAATGGGGGTTCTATGGGGTCTTGAGGGCATGTAAAGGGGGTTTATGGGGTCGAATGGGGGCTCTATGGGGTCTTGAGGGCATCTAAAGCGGGTTTATGGGGTTGAATGGGGGTTCTATGGGGTCTTGAGGGCATCTAAAGGGGGTTTATGGGGTTGAATGGGGGTTCTATGGGGTCTTGAGGGCATCTAAAGGGGGTTTATGGGGTTAAATGGGGGTTCTATGGGGTCTTGAAGGCATCTAAAGGGGGTTTATGTGGTTAAATGGGGGTTCTCTGGGGTCTTGAAGGCCTCTAAAGGGGGTTTATGGGGTCAAATGGGGGTTCTATGGGGTCTTGAAGGCATCTAAAGGGGGTTTATGTGGTTAAATGGGGGTTCTGTGGGTCTTGGGGGCATCTAAAGGGGGTTTATGGGGTCGAATGGGGGTTCTATGGGGTCTTGAGGGCATCTAAAGGGGGTTTATGGGGTCAGGAGGTACCTGGAGCACCAGAACCTTGCGGTAGGACAGAGCAGGATGGTGCTGGAGCTCCACCATGGTCCCAGGAGAGCTCTCCCCACGGTTGCGCAGGGTCACGGCCACGTCCACCCCATCGGTCACCCCCAAAACCACCGTCTCCACCCTATGGGGTTGGTTTGGGGCGGTGGGATGGGGGGGGGGGGGGAGACACAATGTGGGGCTGCCCCATAGAGGGTGGTGGGACCTACCCTGAGATGTTGATGGAGAGATGGAGGTCGTCCATGCAGATGTTGTCTGGGCCACAGTTGAGGTTGAAGGGGAGCTTGGAGATATCAGGTCCATGGGTCCATTGAGCACCCATTGTCCACCCATTGCGCACCCATTGACCACTCATTGACCTCCCATTGACCCATCATTGACCACCCATTGACCACCCATTGACCCATCATTGACCACCCATTGACCACCCATTGACCACCCATTGTCCACCCATTGACCACCCATTGACCTCCCATTGACCCATCATTGACCACCCATTGACCACCCATTGACCACCCATTGACCACCCATTGTCCACCCATTGCGCACCCATTGACCACCCATTGACCACCCATTGGCCACCCATTGACCACCCATTGGCCACCCATTGACCCATCATTGACCACCCATTGACCACCCATTGACCACCCATTGGCCACCCATTGACCCATCATTGACCACCCATTGACCACCCATTGACCACCCATTGACCCATCATTGACCACCCATTGACCACCCATTGACCCATCATTGACCACCCATTGACCACCCATTGACCCATCATTGACCACCCATTGACCACACATTGACCACCCATTGGCCACCCATTGACCCATCATTGACCACCCATTGACCACCCATTGACCCATCATTGACCACCCATTGACCACCCGTGGTCCCACCATGGTCCCACCTTGCCCTCGGCCACCATCTCCGTGTCCTCACTCAACCCAGGCCGCAGCCCTCCGGCCACCTCCAATGGTTCTCCAATGGCCTCATAGACCAACCTCAACACCAACGGGGTCACCGTGTCCCTTGGACACCCCTGGACACATGGAGACCACCATTGACCCCCATTCCCTCTATGGGGTCTTGGCCACCACCAGAACCCCCCCCCCCAAAGACCCACCACCAAGGCCATGGGGTATGTCCTGCACTGTTGCCCAAGCCTCAACTGGATGCTCCCATTGAGGACATCACCACCACCAACAAAGACAGCGCGGACCACGGTCCTCCCGGGGTCCAGGGCCACCCGGTACTGCAGCCTGGTGGCCACTTGGCTTCCTATGGGGAGAAGATGGGGTCTGATGGGGCTTGAGGGCATCTGGATGGGGGTTTGGGGGGGGTCAAAGCAAGTCCTGGTGGCTCCGCTGATGTCCATTGAGGTCTCACCATAGCTATCGGGGGTTCTCTTGGAGCTTCGGAAGCAGATCTTGGCCTTGGCCACTTCCCTATGGAGCTTCTCCACCTCTTGGCACCCCAAAGCGGACACAGGAACCTGTTGGGGCTCAAAGGCCACCAGGACCTGGACCTTGAGCAGCGGACGAGACCTGGTGGGGATGGTCACCATGGGGATGGTCGCCATGGTGATGGGAACCACGGTGAGGATGGTGACGGTGACCATGGGGATGGGGATGGTCGCCATGGTGATGGGGATGGTCACCATGGTGAAGGTCACAATGGTGGTGGTCACCATGGTGATGGTGATAGTGGCCATGGATGATGCTGGCCATGGTAATGGGGGATGGTGATGGTCGCCATGGTGATGGTAACCATGGTGATGGTTCACTATGGTGATGGTGATGGTAACTATGGTGATGGTGATGGTAACCATGGTCATGGTGATGGTAACCATGGTGATGGTATTGGTAACCATGGTGATGGTGATAGTGGCCATGGTGATGCTGGCCATGGTAATGGGGGATGGTGATGGTCGCCATGGTGATGGTTCACTATGGAGATGGTGATGGTAACCATGGTGGTCGCCATGGTGATGGTCGCCATGGTGATGGCAATGGTAACCACGGTCATGGTGATGGTAACCACGGCGATGGTTGCCGCGGTGCTGGTTGCCATGGGGACGGTGATGGTCGCCATGGTGATGGTTGGTACCTGAGGAGCAGGACCTGGCCATGGGCCCCAATGGCCACATCCGGGAGGTTGTCCCCGCTCAGGTCCCGGCCCCCGCTCAGCGCCTGCCCGAAGTGGTGCGGGGACGATGAGAAGGAGGAGCCGGAGATGCGCTGCGGGGACAATGGCACCCAATGGCACCCAATGGGATCCAATGGCGCCCAATGGGATCCAGTGGGACCCAATGGCACCCAATGGCACCCAATGGTGCACAATGGGATCCAATGGGATCCAGTGGGACCCAATGGCACCCAATGGGATGCAATGGCACCCAATGGCACCCAATGGATACAAGGGGATCCAATGGATTCCATGGGACACAGTGGGATCCAGTGGGAGCCAATGGATCCAGTGGATGCAATGGGATACGACGGGACATGGGTGAGGTGGGACACGGGGACCTCTTGTGCCCATAGGCGCCCATATCCCCCATAGACCCCCACAGACAACCCACAGAGCCCCATAGAAATACGTCTCCATATCCCATTCCCATATCCCATACCCAATTGCCATATCCCATATCCCATTCCCACATCCCATCCCCATCCCCATCCCATCCCCATCCCATCCCCATCCCCATCCCATCCCCATCCCCATCCCATCCCATTCCCATCCCCATTCCCTACCTGGCTGTATTCCACGCTCACTCCATGCCGGTGGCCCCGGAACACGTAGATGACGCCGCGCTCCGCGTCCTCCATCGGGGCCCCAATGGCCACCTCGGGCCACCCATCCCCATCCACGTCCCCCAATGGGGCCACGCTGGACCCAAAGCGCCCCAAGGGGTGGCCGGGGCGGCCCCGCAGGGTGCCCGGGCACTGCAGCTGCCCCCCCTATGGGGACATGGGGTGGGGGGGGCATGGGGTGAGATGGAGCTCAATGGGTCCATCTATGGGGGGGGATGGAGCTCATCTATGGGGTGAGATGGAGCTCATCTAGGGGGTGGGATGGAGCTCAATGGGTCCATCTATGGGGTGGGATGGAGCTCATCTATGGGGTGGGATGGAGCTCATCTAGGGGGTGGGATGGAGCTCAATGGGTCCATCTATGGGGTGGGATGGAGCTCATCTATGGGGTGAGATGGAGCTCATCTAGGGGGTGGGATGGAGCTCATCTATGGGGTGGGATTGAGCTCATCCTTGGGGTGGGATGGAGCTCATCTATGGTGTGAGATGGAGCTCATCTATGGGGTGAGATGGAGCTCATCTATGGGGTGGGTTGGAGCTCATCTATGGGGTGGGATGGAGCTCAATGGGTCCATCTATGGGGTGGGATGGAGCTCATCTATGGGGTGGGATTGAGCTCATCCTTGGGGTGGGATGGAGCTCATCTATGGGGTGGGATGGAGCTCAATGGGTCCATCTATGGGGTGAGATGGAGCTCATCTATGGGGTGGGTTGGAGCTCATCTAGGGGGTGGGATGGAGCTCATCTGTGGGGTGGGATGGAGCTCATATATGGGGTGAGATGGAGCCCAATGGGTCCATCTATGGGGTGAGATGGACCTCATCTATGGGGTGAGATGGACCTCAATGGGTCCACCTATGGGGTAGTATGGACCTCAATGGGTCATCTATGGGGTGAGATGGAGCTCAATGGGTCCATCTATGGGGTGGATTGACCTCAATGGGTCATCTATGGGGTGATATGGACCTTACCTATGGGGTGATATGGACCTCACCTATGGGGTGAAATGGACCTCAGTGGGTCATCTATGGGGTGATATGGACCTTATCTATGGGCTGAAATGGACCTCAATGGGTCATCTATGGGGTGAGATGGACCTCATCTATGGGGTGAGATGGACCTCATCTATGGGGTGAGATGGACCTCAATGGGTCCTTCTATGGGGTGGGACCCACCTTGGTCCTGAGGCTGCAGATGACCACGCGGCCGCCGCTGTTGGCCCCATAGAACATGGGGGCTCCCACCAGCACCACGTTGTCCGTCCCATCCCCATCGGGGTCCAGGGAGCAAAGGGAGGCCCCAAAGTAGGAGCCCACCTATGGGGGGAGGAGAAGATGTGGGGCTGCCCCATAGCAGGGGCATCAGCCAAGACCCATCCATCAGCCAAGACCCATCATCAACCAAGACCCATAGATCAGCCAAGACCCATCCATCAACCAAGACCCATCCATGAACCAAGACCCATCATCAACCAAGACCCATAGATCAGCCAAGACCCATAGATCAACCAAGACCCATAGATCAGCCAAGACCCATCCATCAACCAAGACCCATCATCAACCAAGACCCATCCATCAACCAAGATCCATCATCAACCAAGACCCATATGTCAACCAAGACCCATAGGTCAACCAAGACCCATCATCAACCAAGACCCATAGATCAGCCAAGACCCATCCATCCCCCCCATGTCCCCCCCACCCCTGATACGCCCCATATCCACGTCCCCTCACCTGTGTCCCCATGGCCTGGGCCAGCACCTCCCCGCTATGGGGCTGGAGCAGGAGGACACGGCCAACGTGGTGGGACCGGGGGGCCCCAAGCGCCAGTGCCCGGCCCCGTGGCAGAGATAGGGGCTCCATCGCGTACCCTGCGACACCAGGGACCCATAGGTCATCATGGGGACCCATTGGTCATCATGGGGACATCAATGACCCCATTGGTCATCATGGGGACATCGATGACCTCATTGGCCATCATGGGGACATCGATGACCCCATTGGTCATCATGGGGACATCGTTGACCACATTGGTCATCATGGGGATGGACATTGATGACCACATTGGTTGTCATGGGACATTGATGACTCCATTGGTCATCATGGGGACCCATTGGTCATCATTGGGACCTCGATGGCCACATTGGTCATCATGGGGACATCGTTGACCCCATTGGCCATCATGGGGACATCGATGACCTCATTGGCCATCATGGGGACATCGATGACCCCATTGGCCATCATGGGGACATCGTTGACACCACTGGTCATCATGAGGACATCGATGACCCCATTGGCCATCATGGGGACATCAATGACCCCATTGGTCATCATGGGGACATCGATGACCTCATTGGCCATCATGGGGACATCCATGACCACATTGGTCATCATGGGGACATTGATGACCCCATTGGTCATCATGGGGATCCATTGGTCATCATGGGGACATCCATGACCCCATTGGTCATCATGGGGACATTGATGACCTCATTGGCCATCATGGGGACATCCATGACCCCATTGGTCATCATGGGGACCCATTGGTCCTCACCCAGGTAGGAGTCGCTGGTGCCACCGGAGGCGTTGAGGAACGTGGTGGCCCCGTTGTCACCATAGAGAAAGGCACCTCCAGCCCAGGAGAAGGCACCCACAGCGCCCAGGATGGGTCCTTCCTGCTCCAGAGGTGGGGACATGGTCACACCATGGGGATACAATGGGGATACTATAGGGGTACTATGGGGACACCATAAAGATCCTATACGGATACTGTAGGGATACAATGGGGACACCATGGGGACACCATAGGGGCACCATGGGGATACTGTGGGGACACCATAGGGACACCAGAGGGACACCATAGGAACACCATAGGGATACCATGGGGACACCATAGGGGCACCATAGGGACACCATGGGGATGCCATAAGGGCACCATAGGGCCATCATAGGGACACCATAGGGACCCAATGGGGATGCCATAGGGCCACCATGAGGACACCATAGGGCCACCATAGGGCCACCATGGGGCCACCATGAGGACACCATAGGGACACCTTAGGGACACCATAGGGACCCAATGGGGACACCATAGGGCCACCATGAGGACACCATAAGGGCACCATAGCGACACCTTAGGGACACCATAGGGACCCAATGGGGACACCATAGGGCCACCATGAGGACACCATAAGGGGACCATAGGGACACCCTAGGGACCCAATGGGGATGCCATAGGGCCATCATGGGGCCACCATGAGGACACCATAAGAGCACCATAGGGACACCATAGGGACCTAATGGGGATGCCATAGGGCCACCATGGGGACACTATAGGGCCACCATAGGGCCACCATGATGACACCATAGGGACACGTTAGGGACACCATAGGGCCACCATGAGGACACCATAAGGGCACCATAGCGACACCTTAGGGACACCATAGGGACCCAATGGGGACACCATAGGGCCACCATGAGGACACCATAAGGGGACCATAGGGACACCATAGGGACACCCTAGGGACCCAATGGGGATGCCATAGGGCCACCATGAGGCCACCATAGGGCCACCATGGGGCCACCATGAGGACACCATAAGGGCACCATAGGGACAACATAGGGACCTAATGGGGATGCCACAGGGCCACCATGGGGACACTATAGGGCCACCATAGGGCCACCATGAGGACACCATAAAGGCACCATAGGGCCACCATGGGGACACCATAGGGACCCAATGGGGACAGTGACCGGAGTGAGGAGTGCGCTGAAGCCCTCCTGGGCCATCTCGAGCTGGAAGGAGCTGCTGTGGGTGCTGGCGGTGCCCTCGATGGCGAAGATCTTCTCCTGGAGCTGGTTCTGGATGCCCCGGAGCGCATCGAAGTTGTCCACGCGGAAGACGTGGTCCTCGGTGGGGTGGGAGGCGATGGTCTGGAGCTCGGCCACAGCTGCCGGCACGTGGAAGGCGCTGCCTACCTGCGGGGATAGGGATTGGGATGGATGGGGATGGGGTGGGGGAGACATCATGGATGGATGATGGAGGGATGATGGATGATGATGGATCATGGATGGGTCCATCATGGGTGGATGATGGATGATGTATCGATGTCAATGATGGATGCATGGATGGATGATGGATGATGATGGGTGGTGCACCAATGTCAATGATGGACGATGATGATGGATGATGGATGAATGTCAACGGTGGATGGTGATGATGGATAATGGATGATGATGGATGCATGGATGGATGATGGTGGATGGAGGATGATGGATCAATGTCAATGATGGACGATGATGATGGATGATGGATGAATGATGGTGGATGAAGGATGATGGATGATGGATCAGTGTCAACGATGGATGATGATGATGGATGCATGGATGCTGCCGGCTCTGGCGCCCTCACCCCAATGGCGTAGCGCGTCACCCCCATCCTCTCGGCCAACGGGATGACGTCCCTGTATTCCATCCTATCATCAAACTTCCTCCCATCCGTCACCACGATCAGCACCTTGGTGGCATCTTCCCGGGCTCCGCTCCCCACTGTGAACAGCTCGGTCCTGCCCCATAGAAGCCCCATATCACCCTATGGGTCATGCTTAGACATAGTGATGGGGTCTTGGGGGGGGGGGATATGGGGCACTCACAGCGCGGTCCAGATGGCGGTGGCTGTGTGGGTGGATTTCTTGAGCTGCCGGACCTGCCCCACAAGTGCTATGGGGTCCGGGACCCTCCGGAAGGTCTTGAAGTCAAAGTGGTGGACGACGATGTGGGAGAATTGGGAGAGGGCGAACTGGGGGGGGAGAACATGGAAAGGGGACAATGAGGGGTGAAGGATATGGGGCAATGTGGGGTGGAACCCAAGGCATGTCCATTGAGTAGATAGAAGAGGAGCCCATTGAGTAGATGGAAGAGGAACCCATTGAGTAGATGGAAGAGGAGCCCATTGAGTAGATGGAAGAGGAGCCCATTGAGTTGATGGAAGAGGAGCCCATTGAGTTGATGGAAGAGGAGCCCATTGAGTAGATGGAAGAGGAGCCCATTGAGTAGATGGAATAGGAGTCCATTGAGTAGATGGAAGAGGAGCCCATTGAGTAGATGGAAGAGGAGCCCATTGAGTTGATGGAAGAGGAGCCCATGGAGTAGATGGAAGAGGAGCCCATTGAGTAGATGGAAGAGGAGCCCATTGAGTAGATGGAAGAGGAGCCCATTGAGTAGATAGAAGAGGAGCCCATTGAGTTGATGGAAGAGGAGCCCATGGAGTAGATGGAAGAGGAGCCCATTGAGTCGATGGAAGAGGAGCCCATTGAGTAGATAGAAGAGGAGCCCATTGAGTAGATGGAAGAGGAACCTGTTGAGTAGATGGAAGAGGAGCCCGTTGAGTCGATGGAAGAGGAACCCACTGAGTAGACGGAATAGGAGTCCATTGAGTAGATAGAAGAGGAGCCCATGGAGTAGATGGAAGAGGAACCCATTGAGTAGATGGAAGAGGAACCCATTGAGTAGATGGAAGAGAAGCCCATTGAGTCAATGGAAGAGGAACCCATTGAGTATAAGGAAGAGAAGCCCATTGAGTAGATGGAAGAGAAGCCCATTGAGTCAATGGAAGAGGAACCCACTGAGTAGATGGAATAGGAGTCCATTGAGTAGATAGAAGAGGAGCCCATTGAGTAGATGGAAGAGGAACCCATTGAGTAGATGGAAGAGGAGCCCATTGAGTTGATGGAAGAGGAGCCCATTGAGTAGATGGAAGAAAAACCCATTGAATAGATGGAAGAAGAACCCCTTGAGTAGATGGAAGAAGAACCCATTGAGTAGATGGAAGAGAAGCCCATTGAGTAGATGGAAGAGGAGCCCATTGAGTCGATGGAAGAGGAACCCATTGAGTCGATGGAAGAGGAACCCAATACATCTCCATTGAGCATCAGAGGGGGGAACCCCATGGAGATGCCATCTCCATGGGGGTACCTGCGTGTCGGTGCCCTTGAAGCGCCTCATGACCTCCTCAATGAAGACCTTCATGGTCTGGAATTCCTCAGGCTTGATGCTTCCGGAGCCATCGATGAGGAGAACCACGTCCGTGGCGCGCTTGGGACACTCTATGGGACAAGCGTATGGGGACAACGAGGCCATGGGGGTCTTCCTATGGGTCCTATGGGGCTGCTATGGGGAGCTCTGTACCTGGTTGGGTCATTGGGAAGAGCTTGAGCTGCTGGAGGTTGGTGTCCAGGAGGGCACAGAAGCCATTGAGATGGACGTTCTCCCCACAAGTGTGGGGCAACGTGGGGCCACAGGCCTGGGGGGGGGGGAATGGATGGGATGGGGGGAATAGAGACTCATTTTGGGGTGAAACCTCCTTGATGGCCCCATAGGAACCTATTGGAGATGCCACCTCCAACCCAACTCACCAAGGCCCCTTTGTCCCCAGCACTCAAGGCCAACCCCAAGGATGCGTTGGTGGCATCAGGAGGTCCTAAGAGATGCTTTGGTTACTTATGGGGTGTGGAGGTCACTTATGGGGTGGGAGAAGTCACTTATGGGGTGTGGGGGAGGTCACTTATGGGGCGTGGGGGAGGTTGCTTATGGGGTGTGGAGGTCACTTATGGGGTGGGAGAGGTCGCTTATGGGGTGTGGGAGAGGTCACTTATGGGGTGTGGAGGTCACTTATGGGGCATGGGGGAGGTCACTTATGGGGTGTGGAGGTCACTTATGGGGCATGGGGGAGGTCACTTATGGGGTGTGGAGGTCACTTATGGGGCATAGGGGAGGTCACTTATGGGGTGGGGAGGTCACTTATGGGGTGTGGGGGAGGTCACTTATGGGGTGTGGAGGTCACTTATGGGGTGCTCACCTCTAATGGGCACCTCTTGGCACGTCCCGGTCCGATACCGGCACCGATGGATGCTCCCGGTTGCGCCATGCTCCAATGGGGCACCCACAAGGACCCTATGGGGCAGGTTCATGGGGTGGCTCATGGGGGTCCCCTGCCCCCCAAGTGTGGGGCGAAGGGCCCCCCCCCCCCCACCCCCCTTTACCATCCATCATCACTGGTGCCGAACTGGGCCACCGTGTGGCCAAAGGCCCCTTTGGGGTCGCCATGGAAGACCAGCGCCGTGTCCACGTCCACCATGGAGCCATGGCAAGAGGGCAACGCTGTTGGGTTGGAGGGGGCCAAGTTGGGTGTTGGTCAAGGGGCACCCAATGGGGATGACCCCAGCACCCAATGGGAGACATTGGGGTGACCCCAGCACCCAATAGGGGGACATTGATGACACCAGGACCCAATGGGGGGACATTGGGGTGACCACAGCATCCAATAGGGGGACATTGATGACACCAGGACCCAATGGGGGACATTGGGGTGACCCCAGCACCCAATGGGAGACATTGGGGTGGTCCCAGCACCCAATGGGGGGACATTGGGTGACCCTGGGGGGACATTGATGACACCAGGACCCAATGAGAGACATTGGGGTGATCCCTGCACCCAATGGAGGACATTGGGGTGACCACAGCACCCAATGAGGGACATTGGGGTGACCCCAGCACCCAATGGTGGACATTGGGGTGACCCCTGCACCCAATGGGGGGACATTGGGGTGCCCCTAGCACCCAAAAGAGGGTGACCCCCCCCCCAATTGCCACCTACCAGCACCCAAGAGGACGAGCAGAGCCCATGGGTCCATGGCACCTCCTTGAGAAGCCGGATGGGGCCGATGGTGACGAAGGTGACGATGACGATGACCAAAGGAGAAGTTCAATTGGGTGGAAGAGGAAGGAAGGAAGTGGGGGGGGGGGGACAAAAAGGGGGGGGGAAGAGCTAAAGATGGAAAGGGGGGGCAGGAAGGAGAAGGATGGATGGGTCCCACCCCATGGACAACATCTGGATGGGTCCCACCACAAGGAGAACATCTGGGGGGGGGTTGACCATGGGGATATGGGGGGGGTTTCGAGGTGGGGGGGGGAAGTTATGGGTCACAGCACTTGTGGGTCCGTTCCCCACCTTGTTCCTGCCCCACATCCCCTTTCACGCGCTGTTGAGCAACCACGGGGTGACGTCAACTTCCCACCGCGGTCATGGGGCCGATGGGGGGGGGGGGGGTGAGCGTCTACTGCACATTGACCATCGTTGACCGCCCATTGGCCGCCCATTATCCATGCATCCATCTATTGTCCATCATCCATCCATTGTTCATCATCCATCCACCACCCATCCACCCATTATCCATCTATTGTCCATCATCCATTCACCATCCATGCATCATCCATCCATCATGCATCCATTGTCCATCATCCATCCATCATCCATCTATTGTCCATCATGCACCCATACATTGCCCATCATCCATCCATCGCCCATCATCCATCCATCATCCATCCGTTGTCCATCATCCATCATCCATCCATCCATCATCCATCCATCCATTGTCCATCATCCATCCATCATCCATCCATTGTCCATCATCCATCCATCATCCATCTATTGTCCATCATGCACCCATCCATTGCCCATCATCCATCCATCCATTGTCCATGATCCACACATCCATTGTCCATCATCCATCCATCATCCATCCATTGTCCATCATCCATCATCCATCCATCCATCATCCATCCATTGTCCATCATCCATCCATCCATCATCCATCCATTGTCCATCATCTATCCATCATCCATCCATCCATTGTCCATGATCCACCCATCCATTGTCCATCATCCATCCATCATCCATTGTCCATCATCCATCCATCATCCATCCATTGTCCATCATCCATCCATCCATCATCCATCCATCCGTCCATCATCCATCCATCCATCATCCATCCATTGTCCATCATCCATCCATCCATCATCCATCCATCCGTCCATCATCCATCCATCCATTGTCCATGATCCACCCATCCATTGTCCATCATCCATCCATCATCCATCCATTGTCCATCATCCATCCATCCATCATCCATCCATCCCCCATCCATCATCTCCAGCCATCCAGTTGGGGCTGTTTTGAGCCTCTTTTGGGGTGCTTCTGGACGTTTTGGACTGTCTGAGGGCGTTTTGGGGCTATTTGGGGTGGTTTGAGGCTCTTTTGGGGTGTTTCTGGACGTTTTGGGGTGTTTAAGGGCATTTTGGGGCGGTTTTGGGGCGTTTGGAGGCTTTTCAGGGCGTTTTAGGGTGTTTTGGGCTGTCCTGGCAGCGGTTGGGGGTGTTTTGGGGCCTTTTGGGCTGTTTTGGACCGTTTTGGACTGTTTATAGTCATTTTGGGACCATTTGGGGGTGTTTTGGACCTTTTTGGGCTGTTTTGGACCGTTTATGGGCATTTTGGGATCATTTTGGGGTGTTTTGGACCTTTTTGGACTGTTTTGGACCGTTTATGGGCATTTTGGGACCATTTTGGGGTGTTTTGGACCGTTTATGGGCGTTTTGGGATCGTTTTGGGGTGTTTTGGACCTTTTTGGGCTGTTTTGGACCGTTTATGGGCATTTTGGGACCATTTTGGGGTGTTTTGGACCTTTTTGGACTGTTTTGGACCGTTTATGGGCATTTTGGGATCATTTTGGGCTGTTTTGGACCGTTTATGGGCGTTTTGGGACCGTTTTGGGCTGGTTTGGACCGTTTATGGGCGTTTTGGGACCGTTTTGGGCTGGTTTGGACCGTTTTGGACTGTTCATAGTCATTTTGGGAACATTTTGGGCTGCTTTGGACCGTTTTGGACCGTTTATGGGCATTTTGGGACCGTTTTGGGCTGTTTTGGACCGTTTATGGGTATTTTGGGACCGTTTTGGGCTGTTTTGGACCTTTTTGGGTTGTTTCGGACCGTTTTGGGCCGTTTTGGGCATTTGGGGACAGTTTTGGGCCGTTTCGGACCGTTTCGCGCTGTCGCGGGGCCGTTTCGGAGCCTTTTGGCGCCGTTTTCGGCCGTTTTGAGGCGTTTCGGAGCCGCCCCTCCCCCTCTCCACCTCCCCCCCCCCCCCTTCCCCGTTCGGAGCTGGGGGAGGGGCGGGGCGGGGCTATTTGACGTCACCGTGAACGTCACTTCCTCATCGGCCGTGGCGGCGGAGGCGGTGGGGGAAGGGCCACGGTCAGTGGGGAATGGGGGGGAGGGGGGGGGCCCGGACCCATAACCCGGACCCATAGCGCAGACCCATAGCCCGGACCCATAGCGTGGACCCATATTGCTGCCCCATAGCCTGGACCCATAACCCAGACCCATAGCGCAGACCCATAACCCAGACCCATAACACGGACCCATAGCACTGCCCCATAGCCGTGACCCACAACCCCGCCCCATACCCCATCTCCAGCCCCATAACCCCATCCCTCTGCCCCACAGCCCAGACCTATACACCATCATCTCCAGCCCCATACCCTATAACCCAGCCCCATACCCTATAACCCAGCCCCATAGCCCATCATCTCCAGCCCCATACCCTATAACCCAGCCCCATAGCCCATCATCTCCAGCCCCAAACCCTATAACCCAGCCCCATAGCCCATCATCTCCAGCCCCAAACCCTATAACCCAGCCCCATAGCCCATCGTCCCCAGCCCCATACCTCATCGTCTCCAGCCCCATACCCCATCATCTCCAGCCCCATAGCCCAGCCCCATGGCATCTATGGGGCCAGCATCCCGCTGTGCCCTATGGACCCCGATGGTGCTGTGGCGGCGCTGGGCCGGCCACAACCGATGGTCCAAGGTGAGGAACGTCAAAGGCCCCCGAGACGCCGCCCGGAGCCGCCTCTTCCAACGCTTGGCCTTGATGCTGCGCAGCGCCGCCCGCGGTGGGTGCTATGGGGCACTTATGGGGTGCAATGGGGCTCAATGGGGCGGGGGGGACGCGGGATGGGGTCTACGGGGTCAATGGGATCCATATGGGGTGTTTCAATGGGGTGGAAGCTTCTTTGGGGCTTATAGGGGTGGTGGGACCCATAGAGGTGCAATGGGGTGGTTGGACCTATAGGAGTCCAATGGGGTGGGGGGGATGTGGGATGGGGTCTACAGGGTCAATGGGACCCATAGGGGGTGTTTCAATGGTGTGGGAGCTTCCTTGGGTTTTATAGGGGTGGTGGGACCCATAGAGGTGCAATGGGGTGGTTGGACCCATAGGGGTCCAATGGGGTGGGGGGAGATGTGGGGCAGGACCTACCCCATCCCAACCTCCCCCCATCTCCCCATAGAAGGGGGCCCGGACCCAACCCTCAACTCCCAATTGGCCAACGTGGTGGAGCAATGTAGGGCCAAGAACATGCCCAAGGCCTCCATTGAAGCTGCCATCCAAGGCGCGGTGGGTCCCTACTTGTGGGGCGAAGAGGGGATGGGGCCCTATAAGAGGGATGGAGCCCTGTAAGTGGCATAGGGCCCTACAAGTGGGATGGAGCCCTATAAGAGGGACAGAGCCCTCAATGATGGGGTGGACCCCAAGTGTGATGGACCCCAAGTGGGATGGAGCCTTCAATGGTGGGATGGAGCCCTCCAAGTGGGATGGGGTCTTCCAAGTGGGATGGAGCCCTCAATGGTGGGATGGAGCCCTCCAAGTGGGATGGGGTCTTCCAAGTGGGATGGAGCCCTCAATGGTGGGATGGAGCCCTCCAAGTGGGATGGGGTCCTCCAAGTGGGATGGGGTCTTCCAAGTGGGATGGAGCCCTCCAAGTGGGATGGGGTCCTCCAAGTGGGATGGGGTCTTCCAAGTGGGATGGAGCCCTCAATGTTGGGATGGAGCCCTCAATGGTGGGATGGAGCCCTCCAAGTGGGATGGAGCCCTATAAGTGGGATGGAGCCCTCTAAGTGGGATGGAGCCCTCCAAGCGGAGCTATGGGGCCGGCAATGGTCCCTCCCCTCCCTCCGTCCCCAGCTGAGACCCACGGCGACGTCGCGCCTGCTCTACGAAGCCCGCGGTCCCGGTGGCGTCGCTCTTCTCCTCGACGTCCTCACCGACAACCCCCGCCGCAGCCACCAGGACCTGCGCCTCATCCTCACCCGCTATGGGTCAGTCTATGGGGCGCATCGCTTGGGACCCTATGGCCACAGACGGGACCCCCAGAAGTGACCATGGGGTTTGGTGTCCACCCGTTAAGGGGGACGATGGCGGATGGGGCCCGCCATGGCTTCGAGCAGATAGGGGTGGTCCGTGTGGCCCCCCGGGACGCCGTGGGGCGCGCTGTGGGGCTGGAGGGGGCCTTGGAGGTGGCGCTGGAGGCCGGGGCTCAGGATGTGTGCCCCGAGGAGGAGGAGGAGGAGGAGGAAGAGCCGGCGTTGAAGGTGAGGATGGGGGGGGATGGCTATGGGGGGTAATGGGGCTATGGGGGGGGTAATGAGGATATGGAGGGCAATGGGGATGTGGGGGGGTTCTATGGGGGAACCAACCATGGACACCCCTTGACCATCCCCCAACCACTCATTGACCATCCTCAACCACTCATTGCCCATCATTGACCATCCCCAACCCCTCATTGACCATCATTGGCCATCCCCAACCACTCATTGACCATCATTGACCATCCTCAACCACTCATTGTCCATCAATGACCACTCATTGCCCATCATTGACCATCCCCAACCCCTCATTGACCATCGTTGGCCATCCCCAACCACTCATTGACCATCATTGACCATCCCCAACCACTCATTGACCATCCTCAACCACTCATTGCCCATCATTGACCATCCCCAACCACTCATTGACCATCATTGACCATCCTTGACCATCCTCAACCACTCATTGCCCATCATTGACCGTCCCCAACCACTCATTGACCACTCATTGACCATCATTGCCCATCATTGCCCATCCCCAACCACTCATTGACCATCATTGACCATCCCCAACCACTCACTGACCATCCCCAACCACTCATTGCCCATCATTGACCATCCCCAACCACTCATTGACCATCGATGACCACTCATTGACCATCATTGACCATCCCCAACCACTCATTGCCCATCATTGACCACCCATTGCCCCCCATTGCAGTTCCTGTGCGAGCCGTCGTCGCTGGGCGCCGTGCGGGACCACGTGGTGGCCTCGGGTCTCCTCCTGCTCTCGGCCACCATCGAGTTCCTGCCCCAGAGCCGCGTGGCGCTGCCGGATGGGACCCGGCTCCAGGCCCATCGCCTGCTCCAGGAGCTCCAAGGCTGTCCCGATGTGCTCCACGTCTTCCACAACATCCAACTGGACACTGAGATGGGGAGCCACCAATGAAGGGGAACGTTCTTAACCCCATCGCGACGTCCCCACCGCCCACTGGACAATAAAGAGCTTGTGGTGACCACGGTCAATGGATCCTTGTGGTCACCATGGGCAATGAGTCCTTATGGTGACCATGGACAACCCTTGTGGTCACCATGGTCAATGAGTCTCTATGGTCACCATGGTCAATGGACCCTTGTGGTGACCATGGTCAATGAGTCTCTATGGTGACCATGGTCAATGAGTCCTTATGGTGACCATGGACAACCCTTGTGGTCACCATGGTCAATGAGTCCTTACGGTGAACATGGACAACGCTTGTGGTCACCATGGTCAATGAGTCTCTATGGTCACCATGGTCAATGGACCCTTGTGGTGACCATGGTCAATGAGTCCTTATGGTGACCATGGTCAATGAGTCCTTATGGTGACCATGGACAACCCTTGTGGTCACCATGGTCAATGAGTCTCTATGGTCACCATGGTCAATGGACCCTTGTGGTGACCATGGGCAATGAGTCCTTATGGTCACTATGGTCAATGGATCTTTGTAGTCACCATGGGCAATGGGTCCTTATGGAGACCATGGACAACCCTTGTGGTGACCACGATCAATGGATCCTTGTGGTCACCATGGACCATGACCCCTTATGATCACCCCACGTCCTCCATGACCTCCCACCACCCCAATGCCCTTCCATACATTGCCCACACCCCTCCTTATTCCCCCCCCCATTGCCCTATGGGGCACTCCTATGTGGTGGGAGGCCCCCCCCCCCCAACCACCACAGCATCAGCATCATTTTTGGGGCGATTTAATGCGATTTTGGGTCACTCAGACCCTGTGGGGCTGCCCAAGAAGATGTCCCCATAGGAGAAGGCCGCGTTGGTGCCATCTTCGTCGTCGTCATCATCGTCGTCGTCGTCGTCTTCGTCTTCATCCTCCTCCTCCTCCTCCTCCTCACGGAGGAGCTGTTGGACCAAGGGGTGGCTGAGCCCAAAGAACTCATCCCCAGCCCCAGGTCCTGCTGGGGGGGGTCTCCCATCCCCATCTCCTATGGCTTGGAGGAGCCTCCCATGGCACGCGTCAGGCGTGGGTCCCACCACCACCACTTCAGGTTCCTCTTGGACCACGATCTCGCACCGGGGCCCGGCCACCACCCGGCACCCGTAACGGCGCCGGCCCCACACGCGCGTGCTCCGGAAGCCCAATGGCAACGTCCGTCCCCCGCTGCCGGGGGCCACCGCGCTCACCCCCAACTCATGGATGGTCAACGGGCCCAAGGGCAACGGCAACCGGGGCCCGGCGCGGCGCCGCGGCCGCGCGCTGCTCAACGGGGGTCTCATGGACCCCCTTGGGGTGGTGGTGGGGGGGGGTCTGGAGGCGTCTCTTGAAGCCGTTGGCTTGGAGGTATCTCTGGCCCCATCGGCTTCGTCTCTTGGGCCCCCCATCATTGAGCCCTCTCTCGCCCCATCGCCTTGATACCCATCCCTAGAGGCATCCGTAGAGCCATCTCTTGCCCCCATCCCATCCCTACACCCATCCATGGAGCCCATCATCATCAACCCATCCCTTGACCCATCTCTTGCCCCCATCACCCCATCACCTCTCCCCCCCCCTCCATCCCCATCCCTCGCCCCCACCCCATGTCTCCTCCGGCGCCGCGGGCGCTGTGGGGCGGGCAACGGCCGAGCACCGGCGCGGAGCCGGAGGAGGCGGGTGAGCAGCACGCGGCGTTCCTCGCGTGCCCTCAGCACCTTGGCCTCCAACCGCGCCACCTCGTCGCAAAGGGCCCCCGTCTCCAGCACCAGCGCCCGCGCGGCGCGGCGCAGCCGCTCGTAGCGGCACCGGTACCGCTGCGCCATGGGTTTCAATGGGGCTTGGGGGGCATCAAAGGGCCTTGGTGGGCGTCAAGGTCTTGGGATCGATGGGTCTTGGAGGACGTCAAGGTCTTGGGGATCGATGGGTCTTGGAGGACGTCAAGGTCTTGGGGATCGATGGGTCTTGGAGGACGTCAAGGTCTTGGGGATCGATGGGTCTTGGAGGACGTCAAGGTCTTGGCGATCGATGGGTCTTGGAGGACGTCAAGGTCTTGGGGATCGATGGGTCTTGGAGGACGTCAAGGTCTTGGCGATCAATGGGTCTTGGAGGACGTCAAGGTCTTGGGGATCGATGGGTCTTGGAGGACGTCAAGGTCTTGGGGATCGATGGGTCTTGGAGGACGTCAAGGTCTTGGGGATCGATGGGTCTTGGAGGACGTCAAGGTCTTGGTGATCAATGGGTCTTGGAGGACGTCAAGGTCTTGGGGATCGATGGGTCTTGGAGGACGTCAAGGTCTTGGGGATCAATGGGTCTTGGAGGACATCAAGGTCTTGGGGATCGATGGGTCTTGGAGGACGTCAAGGTCTTGGGGATCAATGGGTCTTGGAGGACGTCAATGGGTTATGGAGGACATCAATGGGTCTTGGTCTTGGTGGCCATCAGGGTCTTGGGGGACGTCAATAGGTTATGGTGGTGATATCGCTGTTATTATTGTATTAATAATTATATTAATTAATGGTAATATAATGATATTCATATTATTATAGTAATGAGAATATAATTAATTACTAGATTAGATAAATATCATTACAGTAATTATTAATACAATTACTAGATTATATTAATAATTATATTAGTTATTGATACTATAATGACATTAATGTCATATTAATAATGACATTAATATTATTAATTACTAGATTCTATGAATAATTATACCAATTGTCGCGATATGATGTGAATGTCATTAAATTGGTAACGATATTAATACTATTAATTACTATATTAATAATGGTATTTATGATCGAGGATATGTTGGTAATTATGTTAATATTATTAATTACTGTTTTAATAACAGTATTATTGATGCTATATATATTAGCGGCCTCCTCCCCCTTCTATCGCGATATAAACCCCTCCCCCCCCCCCCCAAATACCGCTTTTTGGGGTGAAAAACGGAGCTTTTGGGACTCACCCCCGTCCGGAAGTCCAAGGGAGGAAGAACGGGCAGCGGCCCCGCCCCCGTGTGACGTCTGCTGACGCCACTGGTGACGTAGGAGGGAGGGGCGGGGACGTTTCCCGCGCGGCCGCGAGCGAGATCGGGGCCGCCCCCCCCCCCCCCCCCCCCCGCCCCATAGAAGCCAATGGAGGTGAGCGAAGGGACGCGGCCATAGGGGCCCTATAGGGGCTATAGGGTGGGATATGCCCCTCTATAGGGGCTATAGGGCGGGATATGCCCCTCTATAGGGGCTATAGGGTGGGATATGCCCCTCTATAGGGGCTATAGGGCGGGATATGCCCCTCTATAGGGGCTATAGGGTGGGATATGCCCCTCTATAGGGGCTATAGGGCGGGATATGCCCCTCTATAGGGGCTATAGGGTGGGATATGCCCCTCTATAGGGGCTATAGGGCGGGATATGCCCCTCTATAGGGGCTATAGGGTGGGATATGCCCCTCTATAGGGGCTATAGGGCGGGATATGCCCCATAGAGGGGCTATAGGGTGGGATATGCCCCTCTATAGGGGCTATAGGGTGGGATATGCCCCTCTATAGGGACTATAGGGCGGGATATGCCCCTCTATAGGGGCTATAGGGCGGGATATGCCCCTCTATAGGGGCTATAGGGCGGGATATGCCCCTCTATAGGGGCTATAGGGTGGGATATGCCCCTCTATAGGGGCTATAGGGCGGGATATGCCCCTCTATAGGGGCTATAGGGTGGGATATGCCCCTCTATAGGGGCTATAGGGTGGGATATGCCCCTCTATAGGGGCTATAGGGCGGGATATGCCCCTCTATAGGGGCTATAGGGTGGGATATGCCCCTCTATAGGGGCTATAGGGTGGGATATGCCCCTCTATAGGGGCTATGGGCGGGATATGCCCCATAGAGGGGCTATAGGGCGGGATATGCCCCTCTATAGGGGCTATAGGGCGGGATATGCCCCTCTACAGGGGCTATAGGGCGGGATATGCCCCTCTATAGGGGCTATAGGGTGGGATATGCCCCTCTATAGGGGCTACAGGGTGGGATATGCCCCATAGAGGGGCTACAGAGCAGGATCCGACCCTCTATAGGGTCTATAGGCGGGATATGCCCCATAGAGGGGCTATAGGGTGGGATCTGCCCCCTATAGGGGCTATGTTGGTGTCATGTCCCCCCCCAGGTCATGGAGCTGCTGCAGGACAGGGGCAACGGCCCCTTCCCAATGGAGCATCCCAAGGGAAAGGGGGGGGGACATGGACATGGGATAGGGGATATGGGGTATGGGATATGGGGTTTGGGGTACAGGATATGGGTTAGAGGGATATAGGGGTATGGGGTATGGGATATGGGGTATAGGGATATGGGATATAGGGATATGGGGTATGGGATATGGGATATGTGGTATAGAGTATGGGATATGAGGTATGGGATATGGGGATATGGGGTATATGGATATGGGATACGGGGTTTGGGATATGGGGTATGGGATATGGGGTATGAGATATGGGGTATGGGACACAGCCACATCCCCCTTTGCATTCCTCCACCCCCTAAACCCCATTTCCCCCCCCCAGCTCCTGAAGGCCACCATTGGGAGCAGCCACCACCACCATGGGTGAGCACCGCCATTGGGTTGGGTTGGGTTGGGTTGGGTTGGAATGGGTTCAGTTGGGTTGGGTTGGGTTGAGTTGGGATGGGTTGGGTTGAGTTGGGATGGGTTGGGTTGGGATGGGTTGGGTTGGGTTGAGTTGGGTTGGGTTGCGTTGAGTTGGGTTGGGTTGCGTTGGGTTGGGTTGGGTTGCGTTGGGTTGGGTTGGGTTGAGTTGGGTTGGGTTGGGTTGGGTTGAGTTGGGTTGGGATGGGTTGGGTTGGGATGGGTTGTGTTGAGTTGGGATGGGTTGGGTTGGGTTGCGTTGGGTTGGGTTGGGTTGAGTTGAGTTGACCCCTATTGTCCTCCCCCCTTCAGATACCACCCCCAACCCTATCTCCTGGACCTCCACCCTCACGCCGCCCCCCAACAAGATCCCCACCACCGCCCGGCCCCACACGTGTGGGGAGTGTGGGAAGAGCTTCGGCCGCTCTTCCACCCTCTTGGAACACCAAAGGACCCACACGGGCGAAAGGCCCTTCCATTGCGCTCAATGCGGGGCCCGCTTCAGCCAAAGCTCCACCTTGGTCCACCACCGGCGCACCCACACCGGCGAGCGGCCCTATGGGTGCTCCGAGTGCGGAAGGGCCTTTGGGCGCAAATCAACCTTGGCCACCCACCGCAGGACCCACACCGGGGAGAGGCCCTATGGGTGCCCCGAGTGCGGGCGGCGCTTTGGGGTCAGCTCCGACCTGGCCAAGCATCGGCGCGGGGCGCACGGTGGCCGCCGCGAGAAGAAAGGTTGGGACAGCGGTGACGGTCCTCACGGCGGCCACCATGGGAAGCTCATTGAAGGGGGCCCCATTGGGGCGCCCCATGGAGCTGATGAGCAACGGGGCCCCATAGAAGACCCCATTGACCAACGAGGCCCCATTGGGGCGCCCCATGGAGCTGATGAGCAACGGGGCCCCATAGAAGACCCCATTGACCAACGTACCCCCATTGATGCTCTCCATGGTGCTGATGACCGATGTGCCTCCATTAAAGAACCCATTGGCCAAGGAGGCCCCATTGATGTCCCCATGGACCAAGGCACCCCTATTGAAGACCCCATTGACCAACGCACCTCTACTGAAGACCCCGTTGACCAACGCACCTCCGTTGAAGACCCCATTGACCAAGGCACCCCCATTGATGACCCCATTGACCAACGCCCCTCCATTGAAGACCCCATTGACCAACGCCTCTCCATTAAAGACCCCATTGACCAAGATACCCCAATTCATGACCCCATTGACCAATGCCTCTCCATTGAAGACCCCATTGACCAAGGCACCCCCATTGAAGTCCCCATTGACCAACGTGCTTCTACTGAAGACCCCATTGACCAACGCACCTCCATCGAAGACCCCATTGACCAAGATACCCCAATTCATGACCCCACTGACCAGCGCCTCTCCATTGAAGACCCCATTGACCAACGCCCCTCCATTGAAGACCCCATTGACCGAGGCACCCCCACTGAAGACCCCATCGCCCATCCCCAGCCCCACCGCTGCCCCACTTGCCCCCAGACCTTCCGCTTGGCCTCCACCCTCCTCCTCCACCAACAAGTCCACGCCGGTTCCTTCCCTTGCCCCCTTTGCCCCCAACTCTTCCATTGCAGCACCCAATTGGCGCGCCACCGGCGCTGGCACCACCGGGACCCCCAAGCGGCGCCCCCCAAGTCCTTTGGGTGCCATCCCCCCAAGGCCTACAAGTGCCCTGAGTGCGGCAAAGCCTTCAGGCAGAGCTCCAAGCTCTTAAGGCACCGAGTGACCCATAGCGGGGAGAAGCCCTTCCAATGTCCCAAATGCGGGAAGATCTTCAGCCAGAATTCCAACCTTTGGGAACGCCGCCGGATCCACGCGCCCGGAGAACCCCATCGCTGCCCCCTCTGCGGCAAAGCCTTCGCTCTTGGCTCCTATTTGGCCAAGCATTGCTTGACCCATAGCTTGGAGCAGCCCTTCCGGTGCTGGGAATGCGGGAAGAGCTTCGGATGGAGCTCGGCCTTCAGCAAGCATCAGCGCACGCATCTGTTATGAGGGCCTCATCCCAGTGGAGGTCCCATTGTGGTACCCAAAGGCAATGGATGTGATCTTCATCCCAATGGATGGGGGCTTCATCCCAGTGGATGGGTTCTTCATCCCAATGGAGGTCCCATTGCGGTGCCCGAAGGCAATGGATGGGGTCTTCATCCCAGTGGATGGGTTCTTCATCCCAATGGAGGTCCCATTGCAGTGCCCAAAGGCAATGGATGGGGGCTTCATCCCAGTGGATGGGTTCTTCATCCCAATGGAGGTCCCATTGCAGTGCCCAAAGGCAATGGATGGGGGCTTCATCCCAGTGGATGGGTTCTTCATCCCAATGGAGGTCCCATTGCAGTGCCCAAAGGCAATGGATGGGGTCTTCATCCCAATGGGGGTCCCGTTGTGGTACCCAAAGGCAATGGATGGGTTCTTCATCCCAATGGATGGGGGCTTCATCCCAACGGGGGTCCCATTGTGGTACCCAAAGGCAATGGATGGGGTCTTCATCCCAATGGATGGGTTCTTCATCCCAATGGAGGTCCCATTGTGGTACCGAAAGGCAATGGATGGGTTCTTCATCCCAATGGATGGGTTCTTCATCCCAATGGGGGTCCCATTGTGGTACCCAAAGGCTATGGATGGGTTCTTCATCCCAATGGATGGGGTCTTCATCTCAATGGATGGGTTCTTCGTCCCAATGGATGGGTTCTTCATCCCAATGGGGGTCCCATTGTGGTACCCAAAGGCTATGAATGGGTTCTTCATCCCAATGGATGGGTTCTTCATCCCAATGGGGGTCCCATTGTGGTGCCCAAAGGCAGTGGATGGAGCCTTCATCCCAATGGAGGGCCATCCACATTGTCCTGTGTCCATCCCACCCCATCCCAGCCCCATGTATCCCTATGGAGAAGCTCCATCCCCCCCCCCCCAGGTCCC
The DNA here is from genome assembly GCA_028858755.1 of Ara ararauna. Lineage (NCBI taxonomy): Eukaryota > Metazoa > Chordata > Aves > Psittaciformes > Psittacidae > Ara > Ara ararauna. Next base: position 53,038 of record JAQZCJ010000119.1, read on the forward strand.
ACCTTGTGTCCCACTGTGTTAATAAAGGGGTCAAGTGATGCTACTGGTCCTTACTGGGAGCAATGGGAGCAATGGGATGGGATATGGGTGGCAATGGGGGGTAATGGGGTGTAAGGGGGGAGCGATGGGGGGGGGGGGGAATGGGGTCTGTGGGTCTCTATGGCATATCTATAGGTATCTGTGGGGCTCTTTGCAACTCTTTGGGGCTCTATGGGGTCTCTATGGGGTCCCTATGGGTCTCTATGGGTCTCTATGTGGTCTCTATGGGTCTCTGTGGGTCTCTAAGGGGTCCCTATGGGTCTCTGTGGGTCTCTAAGGGGTCTCTATGGATTCCCATGGGTCTTTATGGGGTCAGTATGGGTTTCTGTGGGTCTCTATGGGGTCTCTATGGGGCTCTGTGGGGCTCTATGGGGTCTCTATAGGTGTCTACGGGGTCTCTATGGGGCTCTATGGGGTCTCTATGGGTCTCTATGGGTCCCTGTGGGTCTCTATAAGTCTCTATGGGGCTCTATGGGTCTCTATGGGTCTCTATGGGGTCTCTATGGATCTCTATGGGTCTCTAAGGGGTCTCTGTGGCTTTTTATGGGGTTCTATGGGTCCCTATGGGTCTCTATAGGTCTCTATGGGGCTCTATGGGGTCTCTGTGGATCTCTATGGGTCTCTAAGGGGTCTCTCTGGGTCTTTATGGGTCTCTATGGGGTCTCTATGGGTCTCTATGGGGCTCAATGGGTCTCTAAGGGGTCTCTCTGGGTCTTTATGGGGCTCTATGGGTCTCTATGGGGTCTCTAGGGGTCCCTATGGGTCTCTATGGGTCTCTATGGGGTCTCTCTGGGTCTTTATGGGGCTCTATGGGGTCCCTATGGGTCTCTATGGGTCTCTATGGGGTCTCTATGGGGCTCAGTGGGTCTCTAAGGGGTCTCTCTGGGTCTTTATGGGGCTCTATGGGGTCCCTATGGGTCCCTATGGGTCTCTATGGGTCTCTATGGGGTCTCTATGGCTCTCTATAGGTCCCTATGGGTCCCTATGGGTCTCTATGGCTCTCTATGGGGTCTCTATGGCTCTCTATGGTTCCCTATGCGCCTCCAGGCGCTGTCCGCCTCCCCGCCAGGCGTCGCCCTCACTTCCATCTCCGCCCCTCCCCCCTCCCTCCCCTCCTCCCTTTACGTCACTTCCGCTCCCCCCAACATGGCGGACGCCTCCGCCGCCGCTCCGGAGTCGGTACCGGGAGGACCCGGAACCGGAACCGGAACCGGGAGCGGGACCGGAACCGGAACCGGGGAGGAAATGGCCCCGGCGGTGGAGATCGGAGAAACGTATTTGTGTCGGAGGGGGGATGGGACGTGGCGTGAGTGGGGGAGGGGCGGGGGGGAGGGGCGGGGGGGAGGGGAGATGGGGTGGGGGAGGGGGTGGGGGGGATGGGAGAAACGTATTTGTGTCGGAGGGGGGAGGGGACGTGGCGTGAGTGGGGGAGGGGCGGGGGGGGAGGGGACGTGGCGTGAGTGGGGGAGGGGCGATGGGGGAGGAGGGGGCGTGGTGTGAGTGGGGGAGGGGCGGGGGGGAGGGGACATGGAGTGAGTGGGGGAGGGGCGATGGAGGGGGGAGGGGACATGGAGTGAGTGGGGGAGGGGCGATGGGGGAGGAGGGGGCGTGGTGTGAGTGGGGGAGGGGCGATAGAGGGGGAGGGGACATGGAGTGAGTGGGGGATGGGGGTGGCAGGGGTGGGGCCTATGGGGGGATATGGGGGTCTATGGGGCTCAATGGGGGGTCTGGGGGGGCCTATGGGGCTCAATGGGGGGGTCTGGGGGGGCCTATGGGGGTCTATGGGGCTGTATGGGGGGGATATGGCTGTCTATGGGGGTCTGTGGGGTTCAGGGGGGGGTCTTTGGGGTGTCTATGGAGGTCTGTAGGGGGATATGGGGGTCTATGGGGTGTCTGTGGGGGGTCTATGGGGTTCTGTGGGGGGCTACGGGGTGTCTGGCTATACTGGTTCATACTGGTCCATACTGGTCCATACCGGTCCATACCTGTCCATACTGGTCTACACCGGTCCATACCGGTCCATACTAGTCCCTACTGGTCCATACCGGTCCATACAGGTCCATACTGGTCTATACTGGTCCATACGGGCCCATACCGGTCCCTACTGGTTCATACTGGTGTGTACTGGTGCAGACTCAGCGGAGGTGATCCAGTCCCGCCTGAACGAGCAGGAGGCGCGGGAGGAGTTCTACGTGCACTATGTGGGCTGTGAGTGCTGGGGCAAACTGGGATGCACTGGGATGAACTGGGATGAACTGGGATGAACTGGGGTGCACTGGGATGCACTGGGATGCACTGGGATGCTCTGGGATGCACTGGGATGCACTGGTGCGCCATTGACTCCCATTGTCCGTAGGCAACGAGTGGGTGTCTGGGGGTGTCACTGGGGTTTAGGGGGGGTAACTGGGAGGTACTGGGCTATACTGGGAGTCCTGGTGCCCCATTGCCCCCCATTGACTCCCATTGACCGCCATTGACTTCCATTGCCCCCCATTGAATCCCATTGCCCCCCATTGACTCCCATTGCCCCCCATTGCCTCCCATTGACTCCCATTGACCGCCATTGACTTCCATTGCCCCCCATTGACTCCCATTGCCCCCCATTGCCTCCCATTGACTCCCATTGACCGCCATTGACTTCCATTGCCCCCCATTGACTTCCATTGACCCCCATTGACTCCCATTGACCCCCATTGCCTTCCATTGACCCCCATTGCCCCCCATTGCCCCCCATTGCAGTCAACCGCCGCCTGGACGAGTGGGTGCCGCGGTGCCGCCTGGCCCGGGCCGGGGGGAGCCGGAGCCCGGGGGCGGGGCCTGGGCCCGGGGGGGCGGGGCCTGGGCCCGGGGGGGCGGAGCCGGAGCGGAAGCTGACCCGGAACCAGAAGAGGCGCCACGATGAGATCAACCATGTGCAGAAGGTGATGGGAGGGACTGGGATGGACTGGGATGGGATTGGGATGGACTGGGATAGACTGGGGCTGACTGGGATGAGATAGGGATGGACTGGGATGGACTGGGAGGGGATTGGGATAGACTGGGATGGGATTGGGATGGACTGGGATAGACTGGGGTGGACTAGGATGAGATAGGGATGGACTGGGAGGGGATTGGGATGGACTGGGATGGGATTGGGATGGACTGGGATGGGATAGGGATGGACTGGGATGGGATTGGGATGGACTGGGATGGGATTGGGATGGACTAGGATGGGATAGGGATGGACTGGGATGGGATAGGGATGGACTGGGATGGGATTGGGATGGACTGGGATAGACTGGGATGGGATTGGGATGAACTGGGATGGGATAGGGATGGACTGGGATGGGATTGGGATGGACTGGGATGGGATTGGGATGGACTAGGATGGGATAGGGATGGACTGGGATGGACTGGGATGGGATAGGGATAGACTGGGATGGGATTGGGATGGACTGGGATAGACTGGGATGGGATAGGGATGGACTGGGATGGGATAGGGATGGACTGGGATGGGATTGGGATGGACTAGGATGGGATAGGGATGGACTGGGATAGACTTGGATGGACTGGGATGGACTGGGATGGGATAGGGATAGACTGGGATGGGATTGGGATGGACTGGGATAGACTGGGATGGGATAGGGATGGACTGGGATGGGATTGGGATGGACTGGGATGGGATTGGGATGGACTAGGATGGGATAGGGATGGACTGGGATAGACTGGGATGGACTGGGATGGGATAGGAATGGACTGGGATGGACTGGGAGGGGATTGGGATGGACTGGGATGGATTGGGATGGGATTGGGATAGAGTGGGAGGGGATTAGGGTGGACTGGGATAGAGTGGGATTGACTGGGAAGAGCTGGGAGGGTATTGGGATATACTGGGATATAGCAGGAGGGGATTGGGATGGACTGGGATAGACTGACATGGGATTGGGATAGACTGGAATGGACTGGGATGGATTTGGGAGAGACTGGGAGGAGACTGGGATAGACTGCTGTATACTAGGAGAGGATTGGTATGGAGTGGGATGGGATTGGGATGGACTGGGATGGATCTGGATGGGATTGGGGTACACTGGGATGGACTGGGATGGGATTGGGATGGACTGGGATGGGATTGGGATGGACTGGGATGGGGTTGGGGGGGGTGGTGGGGTCTTCCTGGTCCTTCCTGGGAACCCCTTTGCAGACCTATGCCGAGATGGATCCCACCACCGCAGCGCTGGAGAAGGAGCACGAGGCCGTGAGTGACCCCGGGGGGTGGTGGTGGTGGCGGCGATGGGACACGGATCCCTATGGATGGGAAGGGGCATCCCACGGCCGTATCCTTCGGGATGGTCAATCCCACGTCCCCGTGTCCCAGATCACGAAGGTGAAGTACGTGGACAAGATCCACATCGGGCACTTTGAGATCGACGCTTGGTACTTCTCGCCCTTCCCGGAGGATTACGGGAAGCAGCCGAAGCTGTGGATCTGCGAGTTCTGCCTCAAGTACATGAAGTACGAGCGCTCCTTCCGCCTCCACCTGGTAGGGGAGCGCGCGTGTAACACGCGTGTGTCATGCGTGTAACGCGCCACATACGTGCGACGTGGGGAGGGGGGGACAGAGGGAGACCCACTTGGGGCTTAAACAGCTCAGCTCTGAGCACATGTGGCTGACACGCGTGCAACGTGCGTGTACCGTGTGTGCAACACGTGTGTCACCTCTGCGTAACGCGTATGCAACATGTACGTAGCGTGCGTGCAACGTGCATGCAGTGTGGAACGTGCGTGTCATATATTCACGCACGTTACACATGTTGCACACATTACACGCGTGTTGCACGCACGTTGCACATTTGTTACACGTGCATTACACGCGTTGCACGTTACGCACATTACACGCGCGGTGCACACGTGTTACGCGCGTTGCACACATCACACGTTACAAGCGCGTTGCACATGTTACACGTGTCACGCGTTGCCCACACATTACACACATTGCACACATGTTACACACACATTACACATGCGTTGCACACGCGTTACACACGTTGCACACATCACACATGTTACAAGCGCGTTGCACACGTTACACGTGTCACGCGTTGCCCACACATTACACACATTGCACACATGTTACACACACATTACACATGCGTTGCACACGCGTTACGCACGTTGCACACGTCACACGTGTGTTACAAGCGCGTTGCACACGTTACACGTGTCACGCGTTGCCCACACATTACACACATTGCACACATGTTACACACACATTACACATGCGTTGCACACGCGTTACGCACGTTGCACACGTCACACGTGTGTTACAAGCGCGTTGCACACGTTACACGTGTCACGCGTTGCCCACACATTACACACATTGCACACATGTTACACACACATTACACATGCGTTGCACACGCGTTACGCACGTTGCACACATCACACGTGTGTTACAAGCGCGTTGCACACGTTACACGTGTCACGCGTTGCCCACACATTACACACATTGCACACATGTTACACACACATTACACATGCGTTGCACACGCGTTACACACGTTGCACACGTCACACGTGTGTTACAAGCGCGTTGCACACGTTACACGTGTCACGCGTTGCCCACACATTACACACATGTTACACACACATTACACATGCGTTGCACACGTGTTACACGCGTTGCACACATCACACGTGTTATAAGCGCGTTGCACACGTTACACGTGTCACGCGTTGCCCACACATTACACACATTGCACACATGTTACACACACATTACACCCGCGTTGCACACACGTTATACACACATTGCACACGCATTACACACACGTTGCATACAGATTACGGGCATTTTACACGCACATTACACACACGTTACGCGTTACACACGCGTTACACACATTACACATGCATTACACACACATTACATGCACGTTGCGCACACGTTACGCATTACACACGCGTTACACGCGCGTCGCACACACGTTGCACACACATTACACACACATTACGCATGCATTACACACACGTTGCACACACGTTACACACACATTACACATGCGTTACACGCGCATCACACACATTACACACACGTTGCGCACACATTACACACGTTACACATGCATTACACACACATTACATGCACGTTGCACACACGTTACACACACATTACACACGCGTTACACGCGTGTCACACACATTACACACACGTTGCGCACGCATTGCACACACGTTACACATGCATTACACACGCGTTGCACACACATTACACACACGTTACATGCACGTTGCATGCACATTGCACATGCGTTACGCGTTACACGCACATTACACACACGTTGCGCACGCATTACACACGTTATGCATTACACACGCGTTGCACACACATTACACACACGTTACATGCACGTTGCACACACATTGCACATGCGTTACACACACGTTGCGCACGCATTACACACACGTTACACATGCATTACGCGTTGCACACACATTACACACACGTTACATGCACGTTGCACACACATTGCACATGCGTTACACACGCGTTACACACACATTACACACGCACACACGTTACACACGCATTACACACGCGTTACACGCGTCGCACACACGTTGCGCACACATTACACACACTACACATGCAGTACACACACGTTACACATGCATTACACACGCGTTGCACACACGTTGCACACACATTGCACATGCGTTACACACGCGTTACACACACATTACACACGTTGCACACACGTTACACACGCGTCACCTCCCCCCCCCCCCCCCATGCAGGGCCAATGCCAATGGCGGCAGCCGCCGGGGCGGGAGATCTACCGCAAGGGCAACATCTCCGTGTACGAAGTGGACGGCAAAGACCACAAGGTAGCCACCGGGGGGGGGGTGTGTGATGTCAGCGCTGACATCACACCGACGTCACGCTGACGTCACGCCGACGTCACGCAGATCTACTGCCAGAACCTCTGCCTATTGGCCAAGCTCTTCCTGGACCACAAAACCCTCTACTTCGACGTGGAGCCCTTCGTCTTCTATCTGCTCACGGAGGTGGACCGCGATGGGGCTCACATCGTGGGCTACTTCTCCAAGGTGGGAAGCCCGTGGCGTTCCCATGGTCATCCCATGGCATTCCCGTGGCATTCCCGTGTTGTCCCCATGGTATTCCCATAGCGTTCCCTTGTCGTTCCCATGTTAATCCCACATCATTCCCAGGTCGTTCGCATGCCGGTCTCATGCCATTCCCATGTCATTTGCATGTTGTTCCCATGTTAATCCCTTGTCATTCCCGTGTCATTTCCATGCAAGTCTCATGTTATTCCCATGTCGTTTGCGTGTCATTCCCATGTTAATCCCGCATCGTTCCCATGTCATTCCCATGTTAATCCCATGTCATTCCCATGTTAATCTCACGTCATTCCCATGTCGTTCCCATGTCATTCCCATGTTGATCCCACATCATTCCCATGTCATTCCCATGTTAATACCACGTCATTCCCATGTCATTCCCGTGTTAATTCCACCTCATTCCCATGTCATTCCCATGTTAATCCTACCTCACTCCCATGTCATTCCTGTGTTAATCTCATGTCATTCCCATGTCATTCCCATTTTAATTTCACATCATTCCTATGTCGTTCCTATGTCATTCCCATGTTAATCCCACCTCATTCCCATGTCATTCCCATGTTAATCCCACATGGTTCCCATATCGTTCCTATGTCATTCCCGTGTTAATCCCACCTCATTCCCATGTCATTCCCATGTCAATCCCACATCATTCCCATGTCATTCCCATGTCACTCCCGTGTCAATCCCACATCATTCCCATGTCATTCCCATGTTAATCCCACATCATTCCCATGTCATTCCCGTGTTAATCTCACGTCATTCCCATGTCATTCCCGTGTTAATCCCACCTCATTCCCATATCATTCCTGTGTTAATCCCACATCGTTCCAACGTCATTTCCATGTCATTCCCGTGTTAATCCCACATCATTCCCATGTCATTTCTGTGTTAATCCCACATCATTCCCATGTCATTCCCGTGTTAATCCCACATCGTTCCAACGTCATTTCCATGTCATTCCCGTGTTAATCCCACCTCATTCCCTTGTCGTTCCCGTGTTAATCCCATATCATTCCCATGTCATTCCCATGTCATTCCCATGTTATTCCCACCTCATTCCCACCTCATGGCTCACGCGCGGCCCCATTCCCGCAGGAGAAGGAGTCTCCGGACGGGAACAACGTTGCCTGCATCCTGACGCTGCCGCCGTACCAGCGCCGCGGCTACGGCAAATTCCTCATCGCCTTCAGTGCGTCCCGGGAAGAGCGGCCACAACCCCCCCAGTCCCATTCCCATTCCCATTCCTGTGGGCATTCCCATGGGAATTCGCAGTCCCATTCCCGCCCACGTTCTCAGCCCCATTCCCATCGGTATTCCCACTCCCATTCCCAGCCCCGTTCCCATTCCCCTTGGTATTCCCACTCCCATTCCCAGCCCCATTCCCATTCCCATCGGTATTCCCACTCCAATTCCCAGCCCTGTTCCCATGGGCACACCCGGACCCTTTCCTATCGGCATTCTGACTCCTGTTCCCATTGGCATTCCCATCCCATTTCCCACCCCATCGCCATCCCATTCCCATCCCCACCTGATCCCATCCCTAATCCCATTCCCGATCCCATTCCTGATCCTGTACCCATTCCCAATCCTGGTCCTGGTCCCATTCCTGATGCCATCCCTGGTCCCATTCCTGTTCCCCATCCCTGATCCCATTCCTGATCCCATTCCCCATCCCATTCCCACCGCATGCCCGTTCCCATCCCTGTTCCCATTCCCGATCCCATTCCCACCCCATACCTGTTCCCATCCCTGATCCCAATCCCATTCCCAATCCCGTCCCTGTTCCCATTCCTGTTCCCATCCTCCTTCCCATCCCCATTTCCATTCCTGATCCCATCCCCACCCCATCCCACCCCATCCCCACCTCATCCCCATTCCCATTCCCGTTCCCATCCCCGTTCCCATTCCCATTCCCGATCCCATTCCCAATCCCATTCCCAATCCCATTCCCATCCCCGATCCCATCCCCACCTCATCCCCGTTCCCATTCCTGATCCCGTTCCCATTCCCGATCCCATTCCCATTCCCATTCCCGATCCCATCCCCGATCCCATTCCCATTCCCGATCCCATCCCCGATCCCATTCCCGATCCCATTCCTGATCCCGTTCCCATTCCCGATCCCATTCCCATTCCCAATCCCATCCCCGATCCCATTCCCGTTCCCATTCCCGATACCATTCCCATTCCCATTCCCATTCCCATTCCCATCCCCGATCCCATCCCCGATCCCATTCCCGATCACATCCCCGATCCCATTCCCATTCCCATTCCCATTCCCGCTCCCATTCCCGCTCCCATCCCGCAGGCTATGAGCTCTCCAAGCTGGAGAGCACGGTGGGCTCCCCGGAGAAGCCGCTCTCGGACCTGGGCAAGCTCAGCTACCGCAGTTACTGGTCCTGGGTGCTGCTGGAGATCCTGCGCGACTTCCGCGGCACCCTCTCCATCAAGGACCTCAGGTGGGCTCCCGCTGCCGACCGCGTCAGCCCAGTTCAGCCCAGTTCATCCCAGTAACGTCCCAGTAACGTCCCAGTAACAGCCCAGTAACAGCCCAGTAACGTCCCAGTAACGTCCCAGTAACAGCCCAGTAACAGCCCAGTTCATCCCAGTAACATCCCAGTAACGTCCCACTTCAGCCCACTTCATCCCAGTTCATCCCAGTAACAGCCCAGTAACAGCCCAGTAACAGCCCAGTAACATCCCAGTAACAGCCCAGTAACAGCCCAGTAACGTCCCACTTCATCCCACTTCATCCCAGTAACAGCCCAGTAACGTCCCACTTCATCCCAGTTCATCCCAGTTCAGCCCAGTAACATCCCAGTAACAGCCCAGTAACGTCCCACTTCATCCCAGTTCATCCCAGTTCAGCCCAGTAACATCCCAGTAACAGCCCAGTAACAGCCCAGTAACAGCCCAGTAACGTCCCACTTCATCCCAGTAACGTCCCAGTTCATCCCAGTAACATCCCAGTAACGTCCCACTTCATCCCACTTCATCCCAGTAACAGCCCAGTAACATCCCAGTTCATCCAGTAACATCCCAGTAACGTCCCAGTTCATCCCAGTAACAGCCCAGTAACGTCCCACTTCATCCCACTTCATCCCAGTAACATCCCAGTAACGTCCCAGTAATGGACCAGTTCGTCCCAGTAACATCCCAGGAACATCCCAGTTCATCCCAGTATCATCCCACTGCAGCCCAGTTCATCCCAGTAACATCCATTACATCCCAGTCCCTCCCATCCCTCCATTCACCCCTCCCACTCCCTCCATTCACCCCCATTCACCCCCCCATCCCCTCCATTCACCCCCATTCACCCCCCCACCCCCCCATTGACCCCCATTCACCCCCCCACCCCTCCCATTGACCCCCATTCCCCTCCCATTTACCCCCCCATTGACCCCCATTCCCCCCCCATCCCCCCATTGACCCCCCTCAGCCCTCCCATTCTCCCCCATTCCCCTCCATTGACCCCCCCATTGACCCCCCCATTGACCCCCATTCCCCCCATCCCTCCATTCACCCCTCCCCCCATTGACCCCCATTCACCCCCCCATCCCCTCCATTCACCCCCATTGACCCCCATTCACCCCCCCATCCCCCCCATTGACCCCCATTCACCCCCCCATTGACCCCCATTCCCCCCCCAGCCCCCCCATTGACCCCCATTCGCCCCCCATTTACCCCCCCATTGACCCCCATTCCCCCCCCATTGACCCCCCCCAGCGCCTCCCATTACCTCCCCTTGCAGCCAGATGACCAGCATCACCCAGAGCGACATTGACCCC
>JAQZCJ010000120.1:0-62890 GCA_028858755.1 Ara ararauna
CATGGAACCATTTAGGTTGGAAAAGACCCTTAAGAACATCGAGTCCACCATTAACCAAACACTGGCAAGTCAACACATGAACCATGTCCCTTAGAACATGTCTTTGAAATACCTCCAGGGATGCTGACACAGCCACTTCTGGGGGCAGCCTCTTTCTCATCCCATCATCAGACAGAACAGCCAAGCCAGGCCAGGCCAGGCCAGGCTGGGATCTCCTTTAGCCCTGCTGAAGGAAGTGATTCAGCCTGGTCAGGTGAGGCATCTCATCCTGGGATTGTAGCCCTGGGGCTGGGAGGGGACTCAGCTCCCTCCCATGAACACCACAAACCCACAGGAGGTCTCACTTCCTCAGAAGGTGAAAATGTACCACTATATAGATGATGTCTTAATCAGAGGAGATTGCCCCAAGGAACTGCAGCAACAGCAGGGTGGCAAGCATTCCATGGTGCAGAGGTTGAAGTTCCACCTGAGCAATGCCAGAAACCAAGCAGAAACCAGACAAATCGGGGGTACTTGGTGGATAGCAGCAGTGCAGTGATTCCTACAGACACCTTCAGAAAAACAGAACAAGGGCAGATGCCCCCCTCTAAGAAGGCATAACAACAGCTTACGGCTCCTCCAGGATACTGGATACATGGAGCTGGATCCTCTCTCATTGCTCACTCACTTTACTAACTGTTATGAAAGGGAAAACATGGGATTGGAATCCAGAGCATGAGGAAGCAGGAAATAATACAAGAATTAAAACCATACCAGCCACTGTGGCCTGTACATCCCCACCACCCTCTCATAATAGAATGGGGGTTTGCTGAGCATGGCTCTTACTGTGACCTAATCAAATTGGCCCTGATGGACCAAAGAGAGCTTTAATGTTCAACTCCCCTCTTTCGAAGACACTGACCAGAGATATTCCAAGTGGGAAAAGGGACTATCGTCTTTAGTCCCAGCAGTAAAACAAACTGAGAACGTTGATCAAGAGCAACCAGTACAAAGCATCTATTCAATCCATTCAATTGACTTGACAGCATCCCAAAGGGAACTGCTCCTCAGGATGGAGCTGCACAGACCCACTGCCAGAAAATGGCATGCCTACCTACCGGGGGTGGCAGAGGAAATGAAATTACCTGAAGGACAGACTGAAGTTTCCAAACTACTGCAGATGCCTGTAAATGCAGAGCCATCAGCGTTACAACAGCCTTTCAAACCCTCACCAGGTTTAGAAGCACCTCCCTTCACCGAGGGAACACAAACAGACAGTACCTGGTTCACCGGTGCCTCAGCAGAAAGGATCACAGAATCCAGGAAACAACCAGGTTGGAAAAGCCCTTTAAGCTCATCCAGTCCAACCCTTACCCCAGCACTGCCAAGGCCACCACTAACCCATGGCACCGAGGCCTCATCTCCACGGTGTGTGAGCACTTGCAGGGATGGTGACTGCAGCACTGCCCTGGGCAGCCTGTTCCAATGCTGAGCACCCTCTGGGGAAGGAATTGTTCCTCAGCTCCATGTAAACCTGCCCTGGTGCAAACTGAGGCCTTTTCCTCTTGTCTCATTCCTTGTCCTTGGGAGCAGGGCGCAGCCCCCTCCTGGCTCCATCCTCCTCTCAGGCAGCTGTAGGGAGCGATCAGGCCCCCCCTGAGCCTTCTCTTCTCCAGACTGAACCCCCCAGCTCCCTCAGCCCTTCCCCATCACACTGTGCTCCAGGCCCTGCACCAGCTCCGTTGCCCTTCTCTGGCCCCGCTCCAGCACCTCAATGTCTCTCTTGTAGTGAGGGGCCCAGACCTGAACACAGGATTCCAGGTACAGCCTCACCAGTGCCCAGTGCAGGGGCACAATCCCTGCCCTGGCCCTGCTGCCACACTGGTGCTGAGTCAGGCCAGGATGCTGGGGGCTTCCTGGCTGCCTGGGCACAAGCTGCTCATGCTCAGCTCCATCAATCAGCACCCCCAGCTCCTCTCCCAGGAGCAGTTTCCAGCCGCTCTTCCCCAAGCCTGGAGCATTGCTGGGCTTGTTGTGGCCCAAGTGCAGGACCCGGCACTTTGCCTTCATGAACCTCACCCCATTGGCCACAGCCCATGGATCCAGCCTGTCCACATCCCTCTGCAGAGCTTCCTACCCTCCAGCAGATCAACGCTCCCACCTCACTTGGTATCTTCTGCAAATTGACGCATCCCTGTATGGAGCAGCACAGAACAGTTTGCACCAGTATAGACCAATACATTATGGCCCCAGATACTGCTGGCGTTTCAATATCCCAGTGCTCCCAGTCCCTGATGCAAGGCTCCTGCTCATCCCCTACCAGACCTCCTTGCTTGTTGCCTTATGGGGGGAACACCCTAAAATTGAACCCCCCACTCAAGGGCTGCCCCCAGCTCCCTGATACCAGAGCGGGTGGTGTTGTAGTGTCCCATAGGATGTGGTTTGGGTGAACAAGAAGCAGTTTGGGGCTGGTGGCTTTCGCCTGGGGGGTGGGGAGTTGCTTTTTTGGGGCATCCCCATTTGGGGTGGAGGTGTTTGGTGGGGCCCTTCCAAGATCTTGGTCCCTGGATTCATTTGGGAGGGCCTGGGGATATGGTGGAGTGTGGTTCACTTTTGGGCTGCCCCAGGCCCCCCATTTGGGGTCCTGCCTGCTCTTGTGGTGCTTCAGAGAGATTTAAGGAACTCCAGGATTTTGGGGGGCACCACAATTGCTGTGGGTGCCTCCAGAGGCCTTTGGGGAGCAGTGAGGTTTTGGGGGGCCCCATTATAGGAGTTTCCTTTTTGGTGGATCCACCTCCTCTGACCCCCTGAATTCATTACTGAACCCAAAGCAATGTTCGGGTCCCCCCAGTGGATTCGGGGTCCCAGAGCATCTTGGAAGACCCCCAGGGCAGGTGCTGGAGGGTCCACACTTTTCAGGACACCCCTTTTTTAGTGGGTCTGTGCCACTACGCTGAGATGAGGTGGCTTTGGAGCTGCAGGGTTTGCTTTTGCGGAGACTTTTTGGGATCCCGGGAGGATTTTGGGGATTCAGCCTGGTCCCCACAATGCCTCAGGGTGGCTCAGTTGTTTCGGGGAAACCCCGTCTCCCGAAAGTGGAGGGTCCATCAATCCCAGGACAGCCGCATCTCATTGGATGACCTAGGCAGCCCCGTAGCAATAAATGGCAGGAATTTGGGGGTTCGGGCGGATTTGAGGGTTCTAGGAACATTTGGAGGTTCAGGGAGGTTCCCCAAAACTCACTGTAGGAGGCACATTATATTGGGGGATATCCCATGTGCCGAAAAAGGAGGGTACCTGTGTCCCAGGGCACCCTGAGTCACCCTGGGGTGAGCAACATTCCTCCGGAGTGGAGATGTGTTGAGGGGAAGAGTTTGGGGGTTCAGAGAGGATTTGGAAGTTGGGGAGGATTCCCCAAAGATCCCCGATGTGATGCAGGGATTTGGGGAACCCCCAATGTCCCAAAACTAGGGGTTACATTTGTCCCAGGGTACCCTGACTCTTCAGTGCCTCTGTTGGCCCATGGCAGTAAATGGGGGGGATTTGGGGTTCAGAAGGGAAGTGGAGGTTTGGGGGATTTGGAGGTTCATGGGAATGTCTCCAACCTCTGCAGGGGGCAGAGTCATTTGAGGGACCACCGGAGCCCTCAAACAGGGGCTACAGCCAACAAAATCCACCCCACAGATCACTGGGGAGGGGGGAACTGGAGATTTGGGTGGACCCTGCCAGGTTTTGGGGCTGCAGGTTTGGTCACCCCTAAATCATACCTGTGAGGATGCTGGCAACGAGCTTATCCCTCAACCCAGGGGGGGATGAAACTAAGGGGGGTTCCTGGGAGCTGGGGTGACGCCCTGCACTGCCCCAGGCTCTGACAGGGAGCTAGAAGTTCTCCTGCCCTGATACCTGCTCAGCACCTCTGGCACCAACAGCTCCTGCACACAGAAGGCTCCTGCTTCACCCCCAGCACCTCTGGAGGCAGAGCTCAGCTCCAAGCACACGAACAAGCCCAGTGCCTCCTCCTCACCCATGCCCTGCTCCCACAGCTGGCATGGCACCAGCACATCTCCTGACACCTTCTCCTCCCTTTGCAGCACGCACCCACAATGTCTTTCAAGCCAACACTAAATCAGCATTGCAAAGTCAAAGAACACGTACCTGGATGCGCAGGGCAGCCAGGGCAGATGCAGCCTCCTGACGGAGGGGTCTCCTCTGCACTGGTTCCTGCAGGGCTCTCACTCCTAAAATAGCCCCCGCTCATCGTGGGGGCCACGTCACAATGGGCGTCTCAACAGCGACCACCACGGCTTTGTGATGGTGGCAGCATCATGCCCATGGCCACTGGGCACCCAGGGGTGCTCTGGGAGGTGCCTCAGGGGAACCAGCCTCTGCCCAGGCAGCTCAGGGAGGTCCCTCATGGGCTGTTCTTCCACAGTACCTTTGGTCCAGAGGTGGAGCATGTGAGGGGTCACAGTTCAACCTGGGCAATGGAATAGAGCGTCATGGCCACCTACGAGAAGTGGAGAGTGACCGACATTTGCACAGCAGAGAATCCTAAAGCACCCCAAGATCGCCATCGCCACCCACCTCATTGCAAGCTCCTGTGTCCACAGGCGTCACCGGCACCCAGACACTGAGATGGGAACCACCAGAGGAGCTGTTCTTGCCTCCTCCACCAGCAGCTTGTGTTCTGTGGCTCAGCTGTTATCTCCTGGTGCCTCTGATGATGGGTTCTGTGGGGTTCTGTGGCCTCACACACCTCAGCACAGGGAGTTCCAGAATCAGCCACCCCTGAGGTCCCCATGGCCCCATGGTCATTGTGATGCATGAGCTCTGACTGGGTCCAGGGGGTGCTCTGGAGGTGCTGCAGGCACTCTCTGGGATTCTCTAGGGGTATCCCTGCCATGCTCTGTGGTTTCTCAGGATGCTCTGTGTGTGCTTTAGGGGTCACCACAGTCCAAATCCCACCCAAATCTGGCAAACTGGGGGTTTGTTGGATATTTTTTACTTCAATCTTTCCACGAGCAGGGAGCATTTTCTCAATCCTGACCCTTATTCAATAGAAGTTCTCTCCATCTCATCAAATCTATATTAAATCAGTGGTAAATACGGGCAGAGCTGCCTCTCTGCATGCCTTGAAGCAGGAAAGACCCAAGGCCAGACAGATACCTTTCAACCTGTGACAGTGTTCCACCACGCTCAATAGGAAGAGCTTCCTCCTAAGGTCTCATCTTCTTCACCCCCCTCTGTCAACTTAAAGCCTCTCCCTCTTGTCTGATCACTACATGCCCTTGTAAGGAATCTTCCTCCAGCTTTCTTGGAGGCCTCAAACAGATATTGGAAGGCAAACTCATTGTCTAAGTCATTATCTAAATTATCACATACATCATCTTCAAATCTTTGGGAATTCACAGCTGATTAAAATTCAACTATTTCTAAATCACCACTGGATTCCCACTTGACTTTAATTCAGTCGCTGATTAATTAGCATTGGTCATTAATAAGGCCCTTTCAGTTCTCACCACAAGGATGACTTCCCTGAACCATTCCCTGTGAAGCACAATGAATCACAGCTCCAAGTCCATTTCCCTTCAGGTGTGCAGCAGCAGATCCAGCAGTGCCCCCGTTCCCCACTGAGAACCATGGCAGATGGAGGAAGCCCAGCACACCCCCCCCCAGGTCCTCCCCCCCTTCTCCCTGATACCAGAGCCGGGGGGAGTAGGGATGCTCCATGGGGTGCGGTTTGGGGGCAACAAGGAGCAATTTGGGGCAGGCGGCATGGGGGGGGATGGCGCAGCTTTTTTGGTGCACCCACAGTTGGGGGTGGGGGTGTTTGGTGGGGTCCCTCCAGGATTTTTGGTCCCGCGTTCATCTGGGGGGGGGGGGGGTGTCCCAGGGTGATGGCGGGGTGCAGTTCACTTTGGGGGTGCTACAGGGACCCTATTTGGGGGTACTGCTTTCTCTTGTGCTGCCTCAAGGAGATTTGGGGTTACCCTGGGATTTTGGGGGTCACCATGATTGCTTTGGGTACCTCCAGGGCCCTTTGCAGAGGCAGCGTGGTTTTGGGGTGCCCCTTTATTGGGGTGCCACTTTTGGAGGGTCCACCCCCTCTGACTCCCTGAAATCACTACTGAACCCAAAGCAATGCTGTGGTGCCCACAGTGCATTTGAGGTCCCAAAGAATTTTGGGGAACCCAAGGGCAGGTTCTGGGGGACCCCACTTTTCAGACCACCCCATTTCAGGAGGGTCCTGGTGGCTGCGCTGAGCCAGGGAGGCTTTGGAGCTGCAGGGTTTGGGTCGGGGGTATTTGGGGCTCCCCGCTGGGATTTTGGGGTGCAGGGGGGGTTGGGCTCAGGGGTGCCCGGTTGTGGGGTCCCACTCAGCTGCCAGGTGCTTGTGCGGAGCCAAGAGCCTCTTCAGGTGCTTCTTGCGCAGCTCCTTCAGGTCCTGGCACTGCCGCAGCTCCTGCAGTGATGGGGGGGACACCTCTGCGGGGGGGTTGGGGGGTGCAGGGGCCAAAGCTCCCCGGGGGCAGGAATCTGGGGGACCCCCATGTCCCTCAGTGGAGGCAGCTTTGTCCCTGGGCACCCAGAGTCTCACCGGGTGCCCTGTGTTTCCCCATGACTGTAAGTGGGGGGAATCTGAAGGTTCAGAGGAAGATTTGGAGGTTCTGGGAAGTTTTGGGGTTCGAGGAGGTCCCCAAGGCTCTCTGGGGGGTGCAGGGATTTGGGGGACACCCCTGTCTCCTGAAAAAAGAGGGTTTATGGACATTTGCACTCTTGGAGCTGGGCTCTTTGTATGGGCACACAGCTGCAAGCAGCATTCCCTGGCTCAGGAAGCGCAGCTCCTGAGTGGGGCTGGGGCTGGGGCAGTGCTCGCCAAGGGCAGGGGAGGCCCAGCAACAGCTCCTGCCCTGGCACTGTTGCTGGGGGAGCACAGGGGCAGGGACACCTTCCACTAGAGCAGATTGCTCCAAGCCCCATCCAAGCTGGCCTTGAACACTGCCAGCCATGGGGCAGCCACAGCTTCTCTGGGCACCCTGTGCCAGTGTCCAACCACCCTCACAGGGAAGAACTTGTAAAATCTCCTCTCAATCTCCCCTCTCTGTCAGGTTAAAGCCATTCCCCCTTGTCCCATCCCCACAGGTCCTTGTTCTCCCCACAAGAAATGAGGGCAGATCCCAGGATCTCCCCTCAGCAGCCGCAGCACTCCATTCACAGCTCCGCCAGCCCAACTCGCACACCAAGTCCTAAGCAGCCACTCTGGGGAAGCCACTTGAAGTGTTCTTGGCAACTCCTAAAGCACCCCAAGATCGCCCTTGCCACCCACCTCGTGCCACACTCCTGTGTCCACAGGCGTCACCGGCCCTAAGATACCAAGACGGAACCAGCAGAGGAGCTGCTCTTGACTCCTCCACCAATAGCTTGTGTTGTGTGGGGCAGATGTCACTGCTTGGTGCCTCTGGCGAAGGGTTCTGTGGGGTTCCGTGGCCTCACACACCTGAACACGGGGAGTTCCAGAATCAGCCACCCCTGAGGTCCCCATGTCCCTATGGGTAATTGTGATGCATGAGCTCTGACTGGGTCCATCGAGTGCTCTGGAAGTGCTGCACGCATTCTAAGGGATTCTCTAGGGTGTAGCTGGGATGCTCTGTGGGTTTTGAGCATGGTCTGTGGGTGCTTGAGTGGTCACCACAGTCTAAATCCCACCCAAATCTGTCAAACTGGAGGTTTATTTTATTTTCTTATTCCTATCTTGCCACGAGCAGGGAGCATTTTCTCAATCCTGACCCTTATTCAATAGAATTTCTCTCCTTCTCATCAGATCTATATTAAATCAGTGGTAAATCCAGGCAGAGCTGCCTCTCTGCGTGCCTTGAACCGGAAAAGAACCACTGTCGGAGGGTCATCATTCAACCTGTGACAGTGTCCCACCACTCTCAAAGGGAATAACTTCCTCCTAAAGTCTCATCTTATTCACCCTCCTCTGTCAACTTAAAGCCATTCCCACTTGTCAGATCACTACATGCCCTTGTAAAGAATCCCCCTCCAGCTTTCTTGTAGGCGTCAAACAGATATTGGAAGGCAAACTCATTGTCTAGGTCATCATCTAAATTATTATTTGCATCATTGCCATAGTTTAAGCCCTGTCAGCCACGTAGTCCGCTCACTCACTCCCCCCTCTTTCTTCCCCCTGCTATCCATGGGATGGGGAGGAGAATTGAAAGAATGCAACTCCCACAGGTTGAGATAAAAACAGTGCAGTAACTGAGGTATAACACAAATCACTACTGCTACCACCAATAATAATATTGACCAGGGAAATACAAGAGAAGAGGATACAAGTGCTCACCACCGACACCCAGCCCGACAAAGCAGCGCATCCCCCTCTTCTGGGTCTCTGCCCTCCGTTTTTACATCCTGGGCATGACGTGCTGTGGCATGGAATACCTCTTTGGTCAGTTTGCGTCAGGTGTCCTGTCTCTGCTTCCTCCCAGCTTCCCCTCCTCCCTGGCACAGCATGAGGCTCAGAAAGCCCTTGGTCAGACCAAAACATTACCAAGCAGTAACTGAAACACTGGTGTTATCAGTGCTGTTCCCAGGCCAAAAGTCAAAAACACAGCACTGCACCAGCTACCAAGAAGGAGAAAAATGACTGCTGCTGCTGAACCCATGACAAGTGGGAAGCTCATAGAACAGCTGCACTCTCATGGTTTCCTGCCCCTTTCCAACAAACAGACCCCATGAATATATACATATGGACTCTGCCAAATACACTGTGACAAAACCATCCTGTGTTATGTCTCTCAGCCATGAGAGGGAATCAACCCTCAGCTAGGTTCCCATCCATTACACAGTCACAGCCAAACCCAAGCAGAGGAGCTGGATGCATGTGGAGATGGAGATGAAAATGGAGATAAGAGAAACAATAAAAAAGAATATTTTATTTTCACAAAATGATAGAAAACAACAAAAAATGTCTTCCTGATGTAGACACTCAAACATTCTACTGCAATTGAAAATAATCTGAACACAAAAAATACCCTCTTGGAGCCAAGACTAAACATTTTCTAAGAGCCTTCTGAGCTTTCACAGTGGCACACACAATCCTGACTTCCACAGGAAGAACTCAGAGGTATGCTTCTCTTTAACTGCACATTTGTGATGGAGGATCTCTGGGAGAACTGGGCTTGAATATCCCATGAGGGAGGGAATCTCTGCTTTTAGAACACGGACACAGGGCTATGACCTCCATTTTCCAGAGAAAAACAATGTTCTGCTTTGATATGTTTAACCCTAGTGTGACTGATGGAAGAAGCCTCTGCGTCTGTATTTCAGGCAGCTTGTTTGCACAAAACACACAATGTTTATGGTGAAGATTTGCTGTGCCAACGCCTGACAAATTACTTTGCCCTTTTACGTAGAGAAAGAATACATTTCACGTAGTATCCGCAAACTGTGAACAGCACTAAAAAGAAGAGTAGTTGATCTTAGAATTTGCTGTGGTTATTCAGCCCTGCAGCTGGAAGAAATCCTTCAAGTCCATGCTGTGGGCATCAGGTTTTAGTCAGGCCATTCCATCCACTGCAACAAGCACAGCAACTACTGCAGTGCAGCCACAGCAGTGTGGCTGTTCCAGTGTCTGTGACACTGCTACTACTCCAACCTCGCTGATGAGCAGTGAGGCTTCTCCAAACTAAGCCACATACACTGCGGGTACTCAAAGTACAGTGACAGACACATCAGCCACTTGAATGCAAAGGACAGGCACTGTGGCTACTCCAGCTCCTTCAAGGAGCACTGTGACTAATCCAACCCCAGGCACAACCACTGCAGTTGCTCCACCACCAGTTTTCAGCTCTGCAGCTATTCCATCTCTGGGAAGGAGCAATGGCGCTACTCCAGGGCCTGCAACGTGTACAGTGGCTGCATCATCCCCAGCCACAAACACTGCGGCCTCTCCAATGCCAGTGACACACACTGCTGCTCCTCCAACCCCATCGACAAGCAGTGAGGCTTCTCCAACCCAAGCCCTAAGAACTGTGCCTGCTGCAACCATGGGACAGGCACATGGGCTACTCCAATGCCATGGACAGGTGCTGTGGCTGCTACAACTCCAGTGACATGCACTGCAGGTATTCCAACCACAGCAACAAGCAGTGAGGCTTCTCCAGCGTGAGCCACAAGCACTGCGGCCACTGCAACCCCACTGACTGGCATGCGGCTACTACACGACAATGAGAGGCATAAACACTGCAGCTATTCCATCCACTGCAACAAGCACAGCAGCTACTGCAGTGCAGTCACAGCAATGCTGCTGTTCAGTGTCTGAGACACACTGACACTGACGTGCAGAAGTGACGCCCCAGACCCACAACTGCCCTCCTGGTGACCACACTGAGCCACAACTGCACCCCGAGTGACTCCCAATGACGCCCCAGGCCCACCACTCTCCCCCAAGTGATCCCAAAGTCATCCCCCAGGCCCACAACTGCCCCACAAGTGGCTCCCTGGAACTACAACTGCCCCCCAAGTAATCACCCAGTGACTCCCAGACCCACAACTGCCCCCTCATGTGACTCCCCAGACCCACAACTGCTCCCCAGGTGACTCCAAAGTGACCCTCCAGACCCACAACTGCCTCCCAGTTACCCGAAGGACACCCCTCAGATGCACAACTGCCTCCCAAGTGACCCCCCCCAGACCACAGCTGCTCCCCAGGTCACCCCCAGACCCATAGCTGCCCCCAGAGTGACTCCCCAGACCCACAACTGCCCCCAGTGACCCCAAAGAGACCTCTCAGACCCACAACTGCCCCCCAAATGATACTCCAGACCTACAGCTGCCCTCCAAGTGACCCCAAATTGACTCCCCAGACCTATGACTGCCCCCAATGTGACCACTTAGACCCACAACTGCCTCCCAAGTGACCCACAAGTGACTCCTCAGACCCACAACTGCCCCCCAGTGACCCCCCAGAACCACAACTGCATGCCAGGTGAGACCCCCAGACCCACAACTGCCCCCTAAGTGACCCCCAAGTGACTCCACAGACCCACAAGTGACCCCCAAGAAACCCATCCTTTACCTACAACAGACCCCAAGTGACCCCCAGACCCACACCTGCCCCCAAATTGACCGACCCAAAAAAACAGCAGCCACCCAGTGACCCTAAAGAGACCCCTAAGACTCACAACTGCCCCCCAAATGATACCCCAGACCCACAATTGCCCCCTCAGTGACCTTCCAGACCCACAAGTGTCCACCAAGTGACCCCAAAGTGACTCCCCAGACCCACAACTGCCAAGTGACCCAGAAGTGAAACCCCAGACCCACAATTGCCCCCAGGTCACCACTCAGACCCACAACTGCCCCCCAGTGACCCCAAAGAGAACCCTCAGAGACACAACTGCCCCCCAGGTGAGCCCCCCAGAACCACAACTGCTCCCAAGTGACCCACACACACCTACATCTGCCCTCTAAATGACCCCCAAGTGACACCCCAGACCCTCAACTGACCCCCAAGTAACCCCTCAGACCCACAACTACCACCCAAGTCATCACCTCACATCTACAACTGCCCTCCCACTGACACCCCAGACCCACAACTACCCTCCAGATGACCTCAAAGAGACCACTCAGACCCACAACTGCCCCGCAAGTGACCCCCCTCACCCACAACTGCTCCCCCAAGTGACCCCCAAGTGAACCCCCATACCCACAACTGCCCCTCAGGTGACTCCCCCCTTAACTCCCCAGACCCGCAACTGCCCCCCAAGTGACCTTCCAGACCTACAACTGCCCCCTCAGTTACTCCCAACTGATCACCCAGACCCACAACTGCCCCCCAAGTGACCACTCAGTCTCACAACTGCCCCCCATGTGACCACCCAGACGCATGACTCCCCCTCAAGAGACCCCATTAGACCCACAACTGTCCCCCAAGTGACCTGAAAGACACCACTCAGACCATACTGCTCAGGCATGAGCTTCGCAGCTGCTTTGCTATGTTAGGAAATTGCAATGCCTTTTGCCTAGACAGGAGGCTGGGTTTATGTACTTTGCCTCTTGGAGCAGTTTGAAGCCAAGACCCTTGCGCCTCTGTATGCAGAGACAGATGTCTGCACTCTGCAGAAGTCAGGACTCTGAAGAGGTGAGGTGGGAAAAGGCAGAGGCCATGTCCTGAACAGACTTTATGCTTTTTAAACAGAAATGTATTCCAATAGGAATGGAATTGTAGGAAGACACTCAGACTGATTCCACAAGAAGGCTTCTTGTGCAAACACATCTCAGAATGAACCTGAACTCAGCCTTTCACAGCTGCTTCCAAAGGAAACAGGCTAAAAAGGGTCAAGAAGATGTTTAGAATTATTTCTTTTCCTTATCTCTAGCAAAGCAAAAGATCCAGATTGTGGCTGAGATGTTAAAAGCAAATGAGAAGATCAGCTGTGTAATAGAGAGGTGCAGGGACACAGGGCTGTGAGTCCAGTTTCCCAAAGAAAAAGAACGTTCTGCTTTGATTTGATTCACCCCTGTGGGACTGATGGAAGAAGCCTCAGCGTCTGTATTTCAGGCAGCTTGCTTGCACAAGTCACACAGTGTTTATGGTGTAGATTTCTTGTGCCACACGCCTGACAAATTACTTTGCCCTTTTAAATAGAGAAAGAATTCATTTCACATACTGTCTGCAAACTATCAACAACAGTAATAAGAAGCTGACTTGACCTTACAAAGTGCTGCGCTTATTCAGCCCTGCAGATAGAAGAGCTCCTTCAAGTCTGTGCTGTGGGCTTCAGGTTTTAGTTAGGCCACAGTGCCTGCCCATCACAAATCCATGGATCTTGGTGACAATCCATTTTCAGCTACAGGAGATCCAGCATCAATACCTCCAGGTGTTCATACAGACTGGTGCCAGTTTGCTCAGTCACTGCACTCACACTAAACAGCAAGTCCACTGTCTGCAAGGAGAATGATTCTTATCCGACTGAGGGTGCCCAAGCACAGTCACCCTATCTCACAAAGCGAGATTCCACCAGAGCTGAGAATAATGAGTCTGCTACTTTGATGGCTGCCACCAAATAGTTCAGGAGTGCCTTTGCACCTGCATCAGGACTGCCAAAAAACACCCAATTTGGGGCAGTGTCTATAATCTACCAACTGTGGCCATGCAGTTTTGGTTTGTTCCTTCTCACACCCTTTCCCCTGGCCAGAAGAGTTGAGGACGGCCCCTACCTGGGTCCCCATACCCTTGAGTAGAGAGCATTCTGGAGGGGAGATTTTGTCTAGTTAAGCCCACCAGCACTTTTGGATCACTGACCTATGCTGCGCTTGAGCATTCTGGGCATCTCCCCACTGCCCCAGTCCTGCCAGCCCATCTGTGCCAAGCACTTACAATCAGCTCAGGGAAGCAGAGCAATGAGGACCTATTTCATAAACTTCAAATGCTCAGGAATACTAAGGCCATAAATGAAAGAATCACAGAATGTCTCCCTACTGAACACAAGTGCACGTGTCCTGCCTTTCACACTCCTACCTCCTGTGCTCTTCAAGATGCCTTCCTCAGCTCACATGGTTTACCTTTAATGCTTATTTCCAGTCAAGGTGGTGTGAATCCTACTAACTCTTAAAGCTGTCATAATGCAATTAGAGAAACCCAAGCTGGATCAAACTATTTTTAATGAAGTCACCTGTTAGAAACATGCATGCCAGGAGGTAAATTGCTCTTTTGTTACATTGATTCTCAATTACCTTTATGCAGATGTTGGTTTGGGGCTGCAGCTGTGGAGCTGTTGGTGACTCTCATCCAATGCAAGTGGCTGTATTCACTGGCAGCAGATGTCTGCATTCAAGACATGGTGCCACCTGAAGAAAAAGCCACATCACACCATGTCATTAAGGTTATCAAGAGGTTTTCAGGATTTTCCTGGTTAGAGTCTGCAGCAGCAAAGTCACCAGAACCATAGCAGCTGATAGCTGCAGCTGCTGGTACTGATCCTTACAGACCAAGGACTATTGAGAAAATATGAAGACAACTGCAAAGTGTGACTTTACTGACAGCTGGAACTAGGCCAGAATGGCACTAAGTTAGCTTTCAGCAAAATTAAACAGCTGCTATAAATTTTAGGTGTTGAAATCCTCCTAATTATGAACCTAATCTAAAGAGGTGGTGAATATTCTCAATCATCACTTGAAACTACAGCATTGCCCCAGATAAGACATCTTTCTGATGGTACCTGGGAAAAAATTACACCACTGACATGTTAGATCAGGTTAGTATCTCGGCTTGAGCTTAGAGACACCAGTTATAGGCATCACTGAAAAAACTTGGTGCTCTTACATATATGCCCCTACCTGCCACTGTTCCAGGTTTGAGGCATGAGGGATCTTCTACAGCTATGACACAAGCAGTAGCTTCTAACTAACTGCACTAGCTAGCACTGCAACAAGGTGCATATGTAGGTCCTCAAGATGCAGCGGTTGTTGTTGCAGCATGAAGAGGAACCTGAATTTGGTCATGTTTCCTGACACTGGGGAAGAAAACACAATTTACTTTTCCAGTCTTACCCTTACTAACATATGTGGCACTTGAAGGAATCTATGGTTCATTTTGCCCATCATTTAAGAATTACAGCCAATGCTAAAGGTATTGAACAAAATCACAGAATCCCAGAATCCCAGACTGGATTGGGTTGGAAGGGACCTTAAAGCTCATCCAGCTCCAACCCCTGCCAATGGCAGGGACACCTTCCACTCGAGCAGCTTGCTCCAAACCCCTGTGTATAACCTGTCCTTGAACACTGCCAGGGATGGGGCAGCCACAGCTTCTCTGGGCACCTTGTGACAGCGCCTCAGCACCCTCACAGGGAAGAGCTACTGCCTAAGAGCTCATCTCGATCTCCCCTCTGGCAGGTTAAAGCCATCCCCTTGGCCTGTCCCTGCAGGCCCTTGTCCAAAGCCCCTCTCCAGGTTTCCTGTAGCCCCTTTAGGCACTGGAGCTGCTCTAAGGTCTCTCCTTAAGGAGCCTTCTCTTCTCCAGGCTGAACAAGCCCAGCTCTCTCAGCCTTGGATGTTTATCTCCTGGGCTGTGAGTGAAGGCCAATGATCCACAGAGGACGTGGATGAGAAATTCATAATATATACTGTACTTTCAAGCACTGTTTTTTGCAGACAAAGCAAAATGCAACAGCTTAAGAACTCGATCTTGGAAGCAATCAAACTACCGCCATGTATGAAATAACTCGTATGTCAGTAATATGGTTTGAATACATCAAATCAAGTGTAAGTAGAGTTGGTGTATTTAAACACGTTGGTTCATTTGCTAAGTTCCTTCCTGAAATGCACCCTCATAAAAATCAGGAAACGCAAACAAAAGTCTCGAGGTTCAAAGTTCCACATGAGCACTTAAGAGAAGTTTTTACCTGGATTCAAAGCTCTTATTCAGACCTGAATTCTTTTCTAGAAGAGCATTTGTGTCTACTGCATTGTCAGCCTTCCCTGGAAGAGGGATTCCAAGTGGGACCACCTGAGGAACTTGGGCAGAGCCAGCCGCCACTTTCTCCACAGTGCTCTGGAAAGAAGAAAAACAAAAAGGCAGACAATCACGTTTCTGCATTGAGAGATACGGTCTTTGAATGTGATTCCTGTCTTCATTGGAGCCAGCCTCTTGTATCATTGCAGCCATCTGAATAGATACAAGATGTCCTGCAAAGGGCTAAAGCCAGACAGCCATTGCTTAAGCTTATCTCAGCTTCTGTATGCATTAAGAATGTACCTATAAAAGAGATGCCAAACATGACATATCATCATTTACATAATCACCATCATGTCACACAAGAATGACAAATTGCATTTGGACACAACTACATTTTACAACACACAAGGATGTACTCCAGATCCTGGGAACTGATCCTTAGGGCCAGGAAACATGTCTGCACTGCAAGTGTTTCCTTCTGCAACCAACCCTTTAATCCTCCAGACACACCTTGTACACTGGTCATCAACGCAGACAGCGCTGATTCAGCACGGCAGGGGTTCCTTAGTCCGGGCTCTGCCTGGGGCTGCGCCCATCTCCTTGCCTGGGCTGCCCAAGACAGTGGTTCAGGCCTGGGGCAGTTCTCAGCCAGACTCTCTTGGCTGCACACACACGCTGTGCACGGCACACACAAGGTGGGGGGCTCAGACCTTTACCTGATGCGAAGGGGCAGCGAGCAGCTTTCCCCAAGGAGCCGCCTGCTCGTGGCACCCCTGCACCAAAAGCACAGCACCTGGGGTCAGGCTCCTGAGAGCCCACCCTGGGGGGACACAACGGTGCTGCCGCCATCCCCAGCATGCCCAGCCCCTGCCCCAGCGTGGGCTCCAGCCCTGCCTGCACCTCCCCTGCTGGCTCAGGCCCCGCTGCCCGTGCCCTCCTGGCACAGCCCAGCCCACCTCACCCCACTGCATCCCTGCTCCCGACCCCCTGCCCGCGGCTCGAGCCCAACCCACAGCGCTGCCCTTCCCACTCAATCCCTGACACAGCCCCGCTCACCCCGCTCCTGCCCGGCTCCATCCGGGATCCATCCGTGTTTGATAGTAGCTTCATCCCGCTCCGATCCCGGCTCCATCCACCCCGATCCCGGCTCCCTCCCGCCCTTCCCCCCCCACCCCCTCCCCACGCTCCCACAGACGCCGCGCGCCCGCCCCCTTCCGGCCCCTTCCCGCCCTCCCCTCCGTGGCGCCGGCTCTGACGTCGTCCCCCCGCGCCGCCCGGTGTCATGGCGGCGGTGCAGGCGGAGGGGGCGCCGCAGCCGAAGGTTCGTGCCCAGAAGCACCGAGCGCTGGAACTGAGCCGCGTCTGCCCCGGGAGCAGGGTCAGGGCCACAGCTCTGCTCCTGCCAGCGCTGCCGAGCCCTGCGCTCACTTGATGGTGCCATCGGAGCGCTCCACACACCGCAGCACGGGCTGGGCCATGGCTCTGGCTGCGGCAGAGGCAGAAGTGCCTTTGGAAGCTGCCAGCCAACAACGAGAGCTGAGAAGCGGCTGCAGAAGGGCTCTGCTGTGGGGCTGAAAGCCAGGGGTGCTGCAGGGCAAAGGGGAGACTGCAGAGCCTCAGCCCTCGGGCTTCTTGCAGAGGAGGTGGCGGTGCTGCCCTTGATCCTGGCTGCTCTCCAGCCCTGCCCTGCCCTGAGCCGTCTCCATGGCCCCTGCCCAGGCCAGCAGCACAGACAGGATGTTCCTGCACAGAGGTCTGCAGCTGATCCTGGGGCTGACTCAGTGCTGAGAGCTCTTCTGCAGCCAAATGCAGATCGTAGTTTACAGTCCTACAGTCACAGCCTGGATTGGGGTGGAAGGGACCTTAAAGCTCACCCAGTCCCAGCCCCTGGGTGCTCAGTGGCCATGGGCATGATGCTGCCACCATCACAAAGCCGTGGTGGTCGCTGTGGAGACGCCCATTGTGACGGGGCTCCCACGGTGAGCGGGGGCTATTTAAGGAGCGAGAGCCCTGCAGGAACCAGTGCAGAGGAGACCCCTCCGTCAGGAGGCTGCATCTGCCCTGGCTGCCCTGCGCATCCAGGTCCGTGTTCTTTGACTTTGCAATGCTGGTTTAGTGTTGGCTTGAAAGACATTGTGGGTGCGTGCTGCAAAGGGAGGAGAAGGTGTCAGGAGATGTGCTGGTGCCATGCCAGCTGTGGGAGCAGGGCATGGGTGAGGAGGAGGCACTGGGCTTGTTCGTGTGCTTGGAGCTGAGCTCTGCCTGCAGAGGTGCTGGGGGTGAAGCAGGAGCCTTCTGTGTGCAGGAGCTGCTGGTGTCAGAGGTGCTGAGGAGGAGTCAGGGCAGGAGCAGCCCCAGGGCAGTGCAGCTGCTGCTGCTGTTACAGAGAGCTCAGCAGAAGGGGACCTGCCTGGCTCCGGCAAAGCCAGCAGAAACCCACCGGGCACTGCAGAAGGCAGGAGGGGTGCTGGTGTGCTCTGGTAAACGCCCTGGAACTGATGTACCCCTATTTTTGGGACATGGAGGCATTCCCCAAAACCCTGCATCCCCCTGTGGACTTTTGGGGAGATTCCTGAAGCCCAGAATCCCCCCTGAGCCTCCAGATCCCTTCTGAACCCCCACGTTCTCTTCCTCCAACACATCTCCACCGTTGGGGAACATGGGCACCAAGGAGAGACTCGGGGTGCCTTGGGATGGCTGTACACCACCATTTTGTGGAACATGAGGGGGTCTCCCAAATTACTGTGCCCAATATGGGGAATTTTGGAGACCCCTCCATGAACCCTGAAATCTCCCATGAACCCCCAAATCGCTCTGAAGTCCCAAAATTCTCCAATTTATGGCAAAGGGCCCACATAGGGCATCCAGTGATGCCCCAGTTGCCCTGGGACGCTTAAACCCTCTTTTTTCAGGAGATGGGGGGGTCCCCCAAATCCCTGCACTCCCCAGAGAGCCTTGGGGACCTCCCCAAACCCCAAAACTTCCCAGAACCTCCAAATCTTCCTCTGAACCTTCAGATTCCCCCCACTTACAGTCATGGGGAAACACAGGGCACCCGGTGAGACTCTGGGTGCCCAGGGACAAAGCTGCCTCCACTGAGGGACATGGGGGTCCCCCAGATTCCTGCCCCCGGGGAGCTTTGGCCCCTGCACCCCCCAACCCCCCCGCAGAGGTGTCCCCCCCATCACTGCAGGAGCTGCGGCAGTGCCAGGACCTGAAGGAGCTGCGCAAGAAGCACCTGAAGAGGCTCTTGGCTCTGCACAAGCACCTGGCAGCCGGGTGGGACCCCAGAACCCGGCACCCCCGAACCCAACCCCCCCTGCACCCCAAAATCCCAGCGGGGAGCCCCAAATACCCCCCGACCCAAACCCTGCAGCTCCAAAGCCTCCCTGGCTCAGCGCAGCCACCAGGACCCCCCTGAAATGGGGTGGTCTGAAAAGTGGGGTCCCCCAGAACCTGCCCTTGGGTTCCCCAAAATTCTTTGGGACCTCAAATGCACTGTGGGCACCACAGCATTGCTTTGGGTTCAGTAGTGATTTCAGGGGGTCAAAGGGGGTGGGCCCTCCAAAAGTGGCACCCCAATAAAGGGGCACCCCAAAACCATGCTGCCTCTGCAAAGGGCCCTGGAGGTACCCAAAGCAATCATGGTGACCTCCAAAATCCCGGGGTAACCCCAAATCTCCTTGAGGCAGCACAAGAGAAAGCAGTACCCCCAAATAGGGTCCCTGTAGCACCCCCAAAGTGAACTGCACCCCACCATCACCCTGGGCCCCCCCAGATGAATGCGGGACCAAAAATCCTGGAGGGACCCCACCAAACATCCCCACCCCCAACTGTGGGTGCACAAAAAAGCTGCGCCACCCCCCCCCCCCCCCCCATGCCGCCTGCCCCAAATTGCTCCTTGTTGCCCCCAAACCGCACCCCATGGAGCATCCCTACTCCCCCTGGCTCTGGTATCAGGGAGAAGGGGGGGCGGACCTAGAGTGGGGGGGTGCTGGGCTTCCTTCATCTGCCATGGCCCTCAGTGGGGAACGGGGACACTGCTGGATCTGCTGCTGCACACCTGAAGGGAAATGGACTTGGAGCTGTGCCTCATTGTCCTTCACAGGGAATGGTTCAGGGAAGTCATCCTTGTGGGAATAACTGAAAGGGCCAGAATCCCAGAGACTGCCTGCAGCACCTCCAGAGCACCTCCTGGACCTAGTCAGAGCTCATGCATCACAATGACCATGGGGCCATGGGGACCTCAGGGCTGGCTGATTCTGGAACTCCCTGTGTTGAGGTGTGTGAGGCCACAGAACTCCACAGAACCCATCATCAGAGGCACCAGGAGATAACAGCTGAGCCACAGAACACAAGCTGCTGGTGGAGGAGGCAAGAGCAGCTCCTCTGGTGGTTCCCATCTCAGTGTCTGGGTGCTGGTGACGCCTGTGGACACAGGAGCTTGGAATGAGGTGGGTGGCGATGGCGATCTTGGGATGCTTTAGGATTCTCTGCTGTGCAAATGTCGGTCACTCTCCACTTCTCGTAGGTGGCCATGACGCTCTATTCCATTGCCCAGGTTGAGCTGTGACCCCTCACATGCTCCACCTCTGGACCAAAGGTACTGTGGAAGAACAGCCCATGAGGGACCTCCCTGAGCTGCCTGGGCAGAGGCTGGTTCCCCTGAGGCACCTCCCGGAGCACCCCTGGGTGCCCAGTGGCCATGGCCACCATGCTGCCGCCATCACAAAGCCATGGTGGTCGCTGTTGAGACGCCCATTGTGACGGGGCCCCACGGTGAGCGGGGGCTATTTAAGGAGCGAGAGCTCTGCAGGAATCAGTGCAGAGGAGACCCCTCTCTCGGGAGGCTGCATCTGCCCTGGCTGCCCTGCGCATCCAGGTCCGTGTTCTTTGACTTTGCAATGCTGGTTTATTGTTGGATTGAAACACATAGTGGCTGCGTGCTGCAAAGGGAGGAGAAGGTGTCAGGAGATGTGCTGGTGCCATGCCAGCTGTGGGAGCAGGGCATGGGTGAGGAGGAGGCACTGGGCTTGTTCGTGTGCTTGGAGCTGAGCTCTGCCTGCAGAGGTGCTGGGGGCGAAGCAGGAGCCTTCTGTGTGCAGGAGCTGCTGGTGCCAGAGGTGCTGAGAAGGTATCAGGGCAGGAGAACTTCTAGCTCCCTGTCAGAGCCTGGGGCAGTGCAAGGCTCACCCCAGCTCCCAGGAACCCCCCTTAGTTTCATCCCCCCCTGAGTTGAGGGATAAGCTCATCGCCAGGATCCTCAAATGTATGATTTAGGGGTGACCAAACCTGCAGCCCCAAAACCTGGCAGGGCCCACCCAAATCTCCAGTTCCCCCCTCCCCAGTGATCTGTGGGGTGGATTTTGTTGGCTGTAGTCCCTGTTTGAGGGCTCCGGTGATCCCTCAAATGACTCTGCCCCCTGCAGAGATTGGAGACATTCCCATGAACCTCCAAATCCCCCAAACCTCCACTTCCCTTCTGAACCCCAAATCCCCCCCATTAACTGCCATGGGCCAACAGAGGCACTGAAGAGTCAGGGTACCCTGGGACAAATGTAACCCCTAGTTTTGGGACATTGGGGGTTCCCCAAATCCCTGCATCACATCGGGGATCTTTGGGGAATCCCCCCCAACTTCCAAATCCCCTCTGAACCCCCAAACTCTTCCCCTCAACACATCTCCACCTTGGAGGAATGTTGCTCACCCCAGGGTGACTCAGGGTGCCCTGGGACACAGGTACCCTCCTTTTTCGGCACATGGGATATCCCCCAATATAATGTGCCTCCTACAGTGAGTTTTGGGGAACCTCCCTGAACCTCCAAATGTTCCAAATCCACCCGAACCTCCAAATTCCTGCCATTTATTGCTACGGGGCTGCCTAGGTCATCCAATGAGATGCGGCTGTCCTGGGATTGATGGACCCTCCACTTTCGGGAGACGGGGT
This sequence comes from Ara ararauna, assembly GCA_028858755.1. NCBI lineage: Eukaryota > Metazoa > Chordata > Aves > Psittaciformes > Psittacidae > Ara > Ara ararauna. The sequence continues at coordinate 21,396 of JAQZCJ010000120.1, forward strand.
TTCTCCGAAATAACTGAGCCACCCTGAGGCATTGTGGGGACCAGGCTGAATCCCCAAAATCCTCCCGGGATCCCAAAAAGTCTCCGCAAAAGCAAACCCTGCAGCTCCAAAGCCACCTCAGCTCAGCGTAGTGGCACAGACCCACTAAAAAAGGGGTGTCCTGAAAAGTGTGGTCCCCCCAGCACCTGCCCTGGGGGTCTTCCAAAATGCTCTGTGACCCCGAATCCACTGGGGGGACCCCAACATTGCTTTGGGTTCAGTAATGAATTCAGGGGGTCAGAGGGGGTGGATCCACCAAAAAGGAAACTCCTATAAAGGGGCCCCCCAAAACCACACTGCTCCCCAAAGGCCTCTGGAGGCACCCACAGCAATTGTGGTGCCCCCCAAAATCCTGGAGTTCCTTAAATCTCTCTGAAGCACCACGAGAGCAGGCAGGACCCCGAATGGGGGGCCTGGGGCAGCCCAAAAGTGAACCACACTCCACCATATCCCCAGGCCCTCCCAAATGAATCCAGGGACCAAGATATTGGAAGGGCCCCACCAAACACCTCCACCCCAAATGGGGATGCCCCAAAAAAGCAACTCCCCACCCCAACCCAAAGCCACCAGCCCCAAACCGCTTCTTGTTCACCCAAACCACATGCTCTGGGGCACTACAACACCACCTGCTCCGGTATCAGGGAGCTGGGGGCAGCCCTTGAGTGGGGGGTTCAATTTTGGGGTGTTCCCCCCATAAGACAACAAGCAAGCAGGTCTGGTAGGGGAGGAGTAGGAGCCCTGCAGCAGGGACTGGGAGCACTGGGATATTGAAACGCCAGCAGTATATGGGGCTATAACTTATTGGTCTATACTGGTGCAAACTGTTCTGTGCTGCTCCATACAGGGATGCGTCAATTTGCAGTTGATACCAAGTGAGGTGGGAGCATTGATCTGCTGGAAGGTAGGAAGCTCTGCAGAGGGATGTGGACAGGCTGGATCCATGGGCTGTGGCCAATGGGGTGAGGTTCAAGAAGGCAAAGTGCCTGGTCCTGCACTTGGGCCACAACAAGCCCTGCAACGCTCCAGGCTTGGGGAAGTGCGGCTGGAAACTGCTCCTGGGAAAGGAGCTGGGGGTGCTGATTGATGGAGCTGAGCATGAGCAGCTTGTGCCCAGGCAGCCAGGAAGCCCCCAGCATCCTGGCCTGACTCAGCACCAGTGTGGCAGCAGGGCCGGGGCAGGGATTGTGCCCTTGAACTGGGCACTGGTGAGTCTGTACCTGGAATCCTGTGTTCAGGTCTGGGCCCCTCACTGCAAGAGAGACATTGAGGTGCTGGAGCAGGGCCAGAGAAGGGCAACGGAGCTGGCGCAGGGCCTGGAGCACAGTGTGATGGGGAAGGGCTGAGGGAGCTGGGGGGTTCTGATGGAGACGAGAAGGCTCAGGGGTGACCTTATCGCTCCCTACAGCTGCCTGAGAGGAGGATGAAGATAGGAGGGGGCTGTGCTCTGCTCCCAAGGACAAGGGATGAGACAAGAGGAAAAGGCCTCAGTTTGCACCAGGGCAGGTTTACATGGAGGTGAGGAACAATTCCTTCCCCAAAGGGTGCTCAGCATTGGAACAGGCTGCCCAGGGCAGTGCTGCAGTCACCATCCCTGCAAGTGTTCACAGACCATGGAGACGAGGCCTCGGTGCCATGGGTTAGTGGTGGCCTTGGCAGTGCTGGGGTAAGGGTTGGACTGGATGAGCTTAAAGGGCTTTTCCATCAGGACTGATACTATGATTCTGTGATCCTTTCTGCTGAGGCACCAGGGAACCAGGTATTTTCTGTTGGTGTTCCCTTGGTGAAGGGAGGTGCTTCTAAACCTGGTGAGGGTTTTGAAAGGCTGTTGTAACGCTGATGGCTCTGCATTTACAGGCATCTGCAGTAGTTTGGAAACTTCAGTCTGTCCTTCAGGTAATTTCATTTCCTCTGCCACCCCCGGTAGGTAGGCATGCCATTTTCTGGCAGTGGGTCTGTGCAGCTCCATCCTGAGGAGCAGTTCCCTTTGGGATGCTGTCAAGTCAATTGAATGGATTGAATGGATGCTTTGTACTGGTTGTTCTTGATTAGTGTTCTCAGTTTGTTTTACTGCTGGGACTAAAGACAACAGTCCCTTTTCCCACTTGGAATATTTCTGGTCAGTGTCTTTGAAAGAGGTGACTTGAACATTGACGCTCTTTTTGGTCCATCAGGGCCAGTTTGATTAGGTCACAGGAAGAGCCATGCTCAGTAAAACCCCATTCTATTATGAGAGGGTGGTGGGGATGTACAGGCCACAGTGGCTGGTATGGTTTTAATTCTTGTATCAAGATATTTCCTACTTCCTCATGCTCTGGATTCCATTCCCATGGTTTTCCCTTTCATAACAGTGACTACAGTGGGTGAGCAATGGTAGAGAATGCAGGGCCATGTTTCCTCCAGTATCCTGGAGGAACCGTAAGCTGTTGTTATGCCTTCTTAGAGGGGGGCATCTGCCCTTGTTCTGTTTTTCTGAAGGTGTCTGTAGGAATCACTGCACTGCTGCTCTCCACCAAGTACCCCCGATTTGACTGGTTTCTGCTTGGTTTCTGACATTTCTTTAGGTGGAACTTCAACCTCTGCACCATGGAATGCTTGCCACCCTGCTGTTGCTGCAGTTCCTTGGGGCAATCTCCTCTGATTAAGACATCATCAATATAATGGTACATTTTCACCTTCTGACCAAGTGAGACCTCCTGTGGGTTTGTGGTGTTCATGGGAGGGAGCTGAGTCCCCTCCCAGCCCCAGGGCTACAATCCCAGGATGAGATGCCTCACCTGACCAGGCTGAATCACTTCCTTCAGCAGGGCTAAAGGAGATCCCAGCCTGGCCTGGCCTGGCCTGGCTTGGCTGTTCTGTCTGATGATGGGATGAGAAACAGGCTGCCCCCAGAAGTGGCTGTGTCAGCATCCCTGGAGGTATTTCAAAGACATGTTCTAAGGGACATGGTTCATGTGTTGACTTGCCAGTGTTTGGTTAATGGTGGACTCGATGTTCTTAAGGGTCTTTTCCAACCCAGATGATTCCATGATTCTACAAAATGTTGTTGTTCAGACCAAACTTTGCCTCTCATCAGAGAAACGGCACTGCAGGAAGGCAGTGTGTCTGCCAGCTGAGGGAGGGAACACCAGTGCTTGCTTCAGGCTGTTTCCCATGGTGTTCCCTGGTGCCCCACAGCTGCTGCCGGGATGTGTTTCAGCAGCCATACACTGCCTGCTTTCCTCTGCAGTGGGCTCCCAGTGTAGGTCATGACAGTCACGTCTGTCTTTGCTGCTTTACTGTTGGTCTTGTTTTCCACTTGTGATGTTGCTGTCTTCAAAGCCATGTCAGTTTGCGTCCCCTGCTGCTTACGTATCCATGCACCTTGTCTGACACACAGACTTTGTGTCAAGGGGGTCTGTCATTGTATTTGAGGTGGGGGTGTCCAGCCTGGAGAAGAGGAGGCTGCAGGGAGACCTTACTAAGCCCATACCTAAACAGAGCCTACGGGAAATCTGGAGAGAGGCTTTTTACAATGGCCTGTAGGGACAGTAGAAGGGGAATGGCTTTAACCTGACAGAGGGGAGAGTGAGATGAGATCTCAGGAGGAAGCTGTTCTGTGTGAGGGTGCTGAGGCGCTGGCACAGGGTGCCCAGAGAAGCTGTGGCTGCCCCATCCCTGCAGTGTTCAAGGCCAGGTTGGACACAGGGGCTTGCAGCAAGCTGCTCCAGTGGAAGGTGTCCGTGCCTGTGGCAGGGGTTGGAGCTGGATGAGCTTTAAGGTCCCTCCCACCCCTGTACATCAATCTTTAGTGCCTCTACAACTGAAGTGCTCCAGGGAGGTCAGGTTTTGATAAAAGCTACTGGTGTGCTGACTGCACAGTGGGTTGGTGTGATTCTGAACAGGGATTAGAGCTCAGCTGAAGCAGTGACCCCTGGTGTCACAGAGAAGAGTGTGTGTTTCCTTCCTGGTACTGGTGGATTTCTTGGCAGAAAAAATCCCCGGTTTCTGGAGTCCCCATCTGTGCAGTTCCGAGCAGGGCAATGCAGGTACAGCTGAAAATTCCCTGCCTGTTTCCTTGGTACATGGTTGAGTTGCTTTGGAGATAAATCTGACTGTACAGATCTAACACCAAAAGGAATTGTTCACCTGCATGTGCAGTAGACACACAGATCTCTTGCTGTGTCATGTGCACTTGTCAGTTACTGAGGAAACTATCCGTGGCCTGGGAAAGGAAGGAATTTTTAGTTCATTGTTCTTCCTGGTGAAACCTGTTGGGCTTTAGCATCTCGTTCCATATTTTCCATGGTAATTGGAATGTATTTCTGTTATGAAAGGTCAAATTTCATTCCCTCCTCCACTGTGTTCTGGGGGAAACAGCAAGAAGGGTCTCTGTCAGTCCATCCTTCTCACAGAGTGGTGTGGTCACCTTTTGTCTCTGTGCCTCCAAACAGAGCAGTGCCGAATTCCAGTTCTAAATTGAGGGAAATGTTTGCTTGTTTTCCTCAGTTGTTAAGAGTTTGTTAAATGTGTTTATGTCCCATGATCTGTACGAGGAGGTTTCTGAAATTATGGTAGGGTGTAAAATTCGCCATAAAGTCCCTGTTGCTGTTGGTGACCATCCAAACAGGGTGAAACTCTCCTAGTCCTGTGCATGGTAAGGCTCTGGGTACAAGGCAATGCAGCTGCAATTGCTGGAGGGATCTCCTGAAGCTGCTGCCTCGGACAGTCCATGGGATCTGTCAGGAGGTCTCTCTTGGTTTCCCTGTGTAGATAAGGAGGAGGATGTGGTGCAGAGCAGGGCTTCCCTCTGCACCATGCGAGGGACAGGACAAGGCAGGTCCCTTGTCCCGGGCTGGCTGCAGGGTGTGAATGTGGGTGTGCAGCCAGGGGTGCCCAGCGCTGTCCTTGTGAGCAGGGTCCCTGCAGCCCAGGGGCTGTGTGCCGGGGCAGGGACTCTCCTGCCTGCCAGGGTCAGCACTCAGCCTGCCTGGGAGCTCCCCACTGCACTGGGGGAAGGAAGAACCCCTGGCAGGGAAGGAAAAGTGGTGTTGTGCACTGGAGAGGGTGCTGTGTGGGTGAAGCTGCTTCAAACTCCACATCACTCTGAGCACGTTTGCAGAGGGTCCTTCTGAGAGACACCGAGGCAGAGTTTACCTGATAGGTAAGGATATGAGCTCTGATGTTTTTCCCTCTTGGTGGGCAGGTTGGGCAGTGGGAGCTGGGAATTTACTTCTCTGCTTTGGAGAAGACAGCGAGAGTCTCGTCAGGACTTGTGTGAGCTGCTCCTGAGCCCCTGCACGGGCAGAGATGGCCCTGGGCAGAGCCCTGCTGCTGGGAGGGCTGTGCAGGGCAGAGCTGAGCACACAGCCCATGGGATGGGCTCTGGGAGCACTGAGAGGGAGCAGAGGTGGGCCCAGAGCAGCAGCTCCTGGCAGGGACAGCTCCAGGCAGCAGAGACATGGGCAGGGATTGGGGGGAAAGTGTAGCCCAGGCCTGGGGAGGGTGTGTTCAGGCAGCTCTCTTGGTGTCTGGCACTGGAGGTGGCTGCTGGCCATGCTGTGCTGGGCAAGGAGCTGACTGTCTCTGTAGAAAGTGCAGGGCCACTGAAAACCAGAGTGATGGACTCTGCAGCAACCTTGAGTAGGCACTAACCCACAGACAGTTAAGCTCTTTTGTCTGTCCCTTTGCCTTCAAAAACTTACTTGGGAAATTTATCCCTAAAAAAGTCATTATTCAGATGTGGCACTGGGAAAGCAAACAAAGCAACCACCCTCAGAGACAAACATGACCAAGTCATGCTGAGCTCTCCTCTGCAGCCCCAAAGTGTTGAGTTGTGACTGTGTAAATTGAACTTCTGTATCTGACATCCCTCCTGCCCTAACCTGTCACTGTCTGTTTCTCCTCTGACAGTGCCCCATGCCCAGAGGCATCAGATGTCCAACGGCAGCTCCATCACCCAGTGCCTCCTCCTGCCATTCGCAGACACACGGGAGCTGCAGCTCTGGCACTTCTGGCTCATCCTGGGCATCCCCCTGGCTGCGCTCCTGGGCAACAGCCTCATCAACACCAGCACAGCCTGCGACCAGCACCGCCACACCCCCAGGTACTTCTTCCTCCTCAACCTCTCCCTGCTGGACCTGGGCTGCATCTCCACCACTGTCCCCAAATCCATGGCCAATTCCCTCTGGGACACCAGGGATATCTCCTACACAGCTTGTGCTGCACAGATCTTTTTCTTTCTCTTTTTTCTCGTAGCTGAGTTTTATCTTCTCATCATCATGTCCTATGACCGCTACGTGGCCATCTGCATGCCCCTGCACTACGGGAGCCTCCTGGGCAGCATAGCTTGTGTCTACATGGCAGCAGCTGCCTGGGGCACAGGGTTTCTCCATGCTCTGCTGCACACAGCCAATACATTTTCACTACCACTCTGCCATGGCAATGCTGTTCTACTGTGAAATCCCCAGGATCCTCAAGCTCTCCTGCTCACATTCTTATAGTAGGTAAGTTGGAATGATTGTTTTTCCTGCTTTTCTTTTTTTTTTGGGGTGTTTTGTTTTCATTGTGGGTTCCTATGTGCAGATCTTCAGGGCTGTGCTGAGCATCCCCTCTGAGCAGGGACGCCACAAAGCCTTATCCACGTACCTCCCTCACCTGCCCATGATCTCCCTGTTTGTCATCACTGGCTCGTTTGCCTACCTGAAGTCCTCCTCCATCTCCTCCCCATCCCTGGATCTGGTGCTGTCAGTGCTGTAGTCGGTGGTGCCTCCAGCAGTGAACCTCCTCATTTGCAGCCTGAGGAACCAGGAGCTCAGGGATGCTGTGAGGAAGCTGGTGACTGGGTGTGTTTCAGCAGCCATACACTGCCTGCTGTCCTCTGCAAAGGGCTTTAAGTGCAGGTCATGACAGCCCATGTCTGTTTTTGCTGCTTTACATTTGGTTTCTGTTTTCCACTTGTGATGTTCCTATCTTCAAAGACATGTCAGTTTTCATCCCCTGCTATTTCAGGATCTGCCCACCTTGTCTGGCCCACAGACTATGTGTTAATGGGGGTCTCTCATTGTATTTAAGCGCAATAAACCATTCCGCAGCAACTTCTTCTCTGTGATATGTCCTCACATGGCTGGAATGAAGGGGAATGGGATCAGCTTTCTGGCTGCTCCAGCTCTGCGATGGCTGCTCTGTGCCTGGAGCAGGGAGAGGTCTTGGGAAGCCCTTGAAGTCCCCAAGGACGGGGCTGCTGTGCTGGTGTGGGTAGATGGGATAGCATGGGGGGGCTGCAGACCTCTCAGGGTGTCCTGGGCAGGAGAGCAGGGGACTCCCCTGCAATGGCACAGGCTGGGGCTGCCTGGGTGAGAGCACCCATGGGAAAGGTCTGGGTGGGCAGGAGCTGGACAGGAGGCAGCGTGTGCCCTGGCAGCAAGAGAGGACAGCAGCATCGCAGGCTGTATGAGCAGGAGCATGGGAGGAGAACAAGGGAAGGGATGCTCTGGAATGCTCCATCCAGGGTTCAGATCCCCAGTTCAGGCATGCTGTTGGCAAGCAGGAGTGGGTTTAGCAACAGGCCCACAGGACAGGCAGGGACTGGAGCACGGTGCCTGTTGGGAGAGGCTGGGGGAGCTGGGCTTGTCCACCCTGGAGAAGGGAAGGCTGATGGGGACCTGAGTTCTTGGGAAGGGAACTCTGTTGTGAACTGGCTGCCTGTACCTGCAATGAGGACATGGAGAATACAGAGCCAGGCTCCTCACCATGGTGCGTGATGGGAGGACAAAAAGTAATGGGGGAAAGTGACAGAGGAGAGGTTCAGCCAGGACAGAAGCAAACCTTGTTCCCATAGGCTCAGGCAAGGGCTGCCTCAGGTCCTGCAGAGAGGCTGTGCAGTCTCTGGCCTTGGGGATTTCCAACTCAGACTGAATCAAGCCTTGAACCACTTGCTCTAATCCTATTCCTGATGGGTTGGACTTGAGACCTCCTGGGGTCCCTTCCAACCTCTGTTCACTTACGATCCTACAATGATGGGCTTATGAAGGGTCACAAAGATGCTCTGAGGTCTGAAGCATGTCTCCACACATCTTCTCCAGATGAAGACAGGCTGAGATAGCAAGGGGTGCTCAGCCTGAAGAAGAGAAGGCTCCAGGGAAGCATCTTAGCAATCTGCCCATACCTAAGCAGGGCCTACAGGAAACCTGGAGAGGGGCTATTTGCAAAGCTGTGCAGTGACAGGAAGAAGTAGACTGACTTTAAGCTGAGAAAGGGGGATAAGATCAGACATTACTAAGGAGTTCTTCTTTGTGAGGGTGTTGAGGCGCTGGCACAGGGTGCCCACAGAAGCTGTGGCTGCCCCATCGCTGGCCGTATTCAAGGCCAGGTTGGAAGGTGCTCGGAGTAACTTGCTCTTTGGGCCACTCTAAAACACCCCCGTAACACCCAGAAACACCCACTCACACAAAACAGCAAGTCCACTGTCTGCAAGGAAAATGATTCTTATCCCCATTGAGGGTGCCCAAGCACAGTCACTGTATCTCACAAACAAGATTCCACCAGAGCTGAGAATAATGAGTCTGCTAGTTTGATGGCTGCCACCAAATAGTTCAGGAGTGCCTTTGCACCTGCATCAGGACCGCCAGAAAACACCCAATTTAGCGCAGTGTCTATAATCTACCAACTGTGGCCATGCAGTTTTGGTTTGTTCCTTCTCACACCCTTTCCCCTGACCAGAAGAGTTGAGGACGGCCCCTACCTGGGTCCCCATACCCTTGGGTAGGGAGTATTCTGGAGGGGAGATTTGTCTAGTTAAGCCCTCCAGCACTTTTGGATCACTGACCTATGCTGCGCTTGAGCATTCTGGGCATCTCCCCACTTCCCCAGTCCTGCCAGCCCATCTATGCCAAGCACTTACAATCACATGAGGGAAGCAGAGTAATGAGGACCTATTTCATAAACTTGAAATGCTCAGGAATACTAAGGCCATAAAGGACAGAATCACAGAATATCTCCCTACTGAACACAAGTGCACGCATCGTCTCTTTCACACTGCTACCTCCTGAGCTCTTCAATGCTTATTTCTAGTCAAGGTGGTTTGAATCCTACTAACTCTTAAAGCTGTCATAATGCAATTAGAGAAACCCAAGGTGGATCAAACTATTTTTAATGAAGTCACCTGTTAGAAACATGCATGCCAGGAGGTAAATTGCTCTTTTGTTACATTGATTCTGAATTACCTCTCTGCAGATGTTGGTTTGGGGCTGCAGCTGTGGAGCTGTTGGTGAGTCACATCCAATGCAAGTGGCTGTATTCACTGGCAGCAGATGTCTGCATTCAAGACATGGTGCCACCTGAAGAAAAAGCCACATCACACCATGTCATTAAGGTTATCAAGAGGTTTTCAGGATTTTCCTGGTTAGAGCCTGCAGCAGCAAAGTCACCAGAACCATAGCAGCTGATAGCTGCAGCTGCTGGTACTGATCCTTACAGACCAAGGACTATTGAGAAAATATGAAGACAACAGGAAAGACTGACTTTACTGACAGCTGGAACTAGGCCAGAATGGCACTAAGTTAGCTTTCAGTAAAATAAAAAGCCAGAGAGAAGGCAGTTACAGGCATGACTGTAAAACCTTTGAGCTCTTTCATATAGGCCCCCACCAGCCAATTCTCCAGATTTGAGGCATGATGGATCTTCTACAGCTATGACACAAGCAGTAGTTACAAATTAACTGCACTAGTTAGCACTGCAACAAGGTGCATAGGCAGGTCCTGAAGATGCAGCGGTTGTTGTTGCAGCATGAAGAGGAACCTGAATTTGGTCATGTTTCCTGACACTGGGGAAGACAACACACCTCAGTTTTGCAGTCTTACCCTTACTAACATGTATGGCACTTGAAGGAATCTAGGGTTCATTTTGCCCACCATTTAAGAATTACATCCAGTGCTAAAGGCATTGAACAAAACCGCAGAATCCCAGAATCCCAGACTGGATTGGGTTGGAAGGGACCTTAAAGCTCATCCAGCTCCAACCCCTGCCACGAGCAGGGACACCTTCCACTAGAGCAGGTTGCTCCAAGCCCCTGTGTGCAACGTGGCCTTGAACACTGCCAGGGATGGGGCAGCCACAGCTTCTCTGGGCAAGAGTCTGCCACTGTCTCACTACCCTCAATGTGAGGAATATTTTCCTAATATGAAATGAAATTAAATAAAATTAATGAAATTAAATCCTCATTCCACTTGGAACCATTGTGTGTCCTTAAATATGATACTGGAGCTGAAAAAGCATCTGACATTTCAGGCAAATAACAGGCTCATCATTATTTGATTAATGGTCAGTGCAGGGATTAAAATGGAATAGCATAGAACTGCATAGCACAGCACCACACAGCATAGAAGAGCACAGCATAGCATACTACAGTACAGCATCGTACAGCTATGGAGATCCTACTGCCCTGATAGTGCAGTATCCGGAGGTGAGCTCACCCCCAGTCGGCAGTGCGGATCAGCAGAGCCCCAGGTTCTGGGCAAACCCTGGCTCATGCAGTTGGCTGTGTCCCATCTGCCTTGACAAACTGCCACCACAATCCGCAAGTGGCCCGTGCCCACTGCGCCTTGAGACTGGGATGCAAAGGAGAGAATTACAAGGGTGTCCCAGCCACACTGGGGAACCCCAGTTGTGGGTTTACACGGGGTTCTTACACCTTCAAACGGTCATGTACCACACACTTGGACTAAGCACAAGCACCTCACTACCAATTACTAGTCCTAGTCAAACTCTGTCAGGCGCCCATGCTACTGCTGCTGCAGTCCTGCTCCTGTCTAGTGATGCAGATGTCCCTGGAGCCAGTCCTGCAAGAGATACTGATTAACGGTGTGCGGGAGAGTGGGAACGTTTCAAAGACATGCTGGACGGGATGGGATTCTGCCATTATTCTGCTGTGCTGCAACACCCCTTCTCCTTCACAGACAGCTCTAAGATACCCTAAAGAAAAGTCCTCGTTCCAGGGCTGGGATGAAGCTTCCAGTAAAAATCCACTACCTCATAGCATTACAGTGTACATATAAATATATATATGCACATACATACTGAAAAGACCTATTAATACTTAATTAAGACTGGCTGATCTAGTTTTTAGGGTGAAGAAAAATGTCATAACACGCCTTATGGATCCCACCAACTAGGGTCCCAAAGGCCAGTGACAGGGTGGCGAGAGGCAGCAAAGATGCCATCCCAGGGGGATCAGTCTGCTGAGAGGGGGGAGGAAAAAACAACCCAAAAGGGCCACTAGCCCCTTTCCCCTTTCTACCACTGGGGAAGGTTGGGAAGCACGCACGTCAGCATCGCAAGACCAGCGGTGCTGACCCCATCCCTTACCCTTGCACATGAAATTCACCTCCCCAAAAAACACAGCTGGGAGGGAAAACCTCGTGGGCAGGGGAAAGCATCGTTCAGGACAGGAGATCACCAGCAGGGCAGGAAAGCATTGCAAGGGACAGCTGCTGTGCCTGACAAACCAAAGCCCCACGAGGCTGCTGAAGCAGGCAGGACTGGTGGAACTGGGGCAAAGCCCGAGGGAGGGGGCAGTTGGCTCCCGCCCAACTGACATTGACCAACTGCCATGGCAGGTACTGCAGCAGCTCCCGCTCCTCCGGCTGCTCCTGCCCTCCAGGTAACCCCCAGGCTCCTCTGCCTGCCAAGCTCTCACTCCAGCACCTCTCTGCTTCTCCCAACAGAGAGGTTCCCTCTCCAGCTGCCCATGGCATCAGAGGTGCCCGGCGTGAGCTTCACTGCTGCAGCCGTGCCGCCTCCTGTGCGTGCCTGTGGGCTGCCCTCTGTCCCGGGGCTGCCGATATCCGATAAGTCTGACCAGATCCAGCAGCTCCCCAAGGAGCCAGCAGCAGTGGCAGGGCTGGGGAACAATCAGAACAGCATCCCCAGCACCCATGATGTGAGTGCCCTGCTCAGTGCTCTCCCTGACCTGAGAACATCGTGGAGGGCAGCTGCCACAAGGAGCCAACAGCAGTGGCAGGGAAGGCAGACAATGAGGACATCACCACCAACATCTAGTGACACGAGTGCCTTGCTCAGTTCATACTGAATGTGATCGCTTCCATGGTGGCTGAACACCCATCAGTGTGTGGGATGCCTTGTGGCACCTGTCCCCACTGCCCTGGATTTGAGGATCTGAACCTGACGCCTTTGATCAGCACGTTAATGAAGAATGGACTTGGATGAAACTGGACAAGTGCCGCAGCGATGGAATCGGAACTGGCTTCAGCGTCTAACAATCCTACACCACACACCATCCATCCTTCATGCCTGGAGAGACTGGTGTGAGAAGAGCGAGAAGAGGATGGCAGCAATGAGGACAGCACCTTCATCATCCTCGCCTGGCCCACCGGTACCGCCACGTAGCGGTCATAAGACATAATGGTGAGGAGGGAATACTCTGCTGAAATGAAAAAGAGAAAGACAAAGAGCTGTGCAACCCAACCTGTGTAGGAGAAGGCCCTGGTGTCCCTGAGGGAATTGGCCATGGATTTGAGACAGTGGTGGAGATGCAGCCCAGGTCCAGCAGGGAGAGGTTGAGGAGGAAGAAGTACCTGGGGGGTGTGGAGGTGCTGGTCGCAGGCTGTGCTGGTGATGATGAGGCCGTTGCCAGCGAGCACAGCCAGGGAGATGCTCAGGAAGAGCCAGAAGTGCCAGAGCTGTAGCTTCCGCGTGTCAAATGATTGGAGGAGGAACTGGGTGATTGAGCTGCTGTTTGGCATATTGTGCCTCAGGACATGGAACCTTTTCCATGGAAAAGTGGAGGGAGAAATGATGGCAAACTTCTGAGCAAATCCACTGCATTTCTCATAGAAATCCCCCCACAGGAAATGTATTTCCTATCTCTGGTTTGTGCTGGCTGAGAGTGCTGTGAGGAGCAGGACCTCTGCCATGGAGTCAGCTTTGCTTTGATTCAAGGATCTCCTGCTGCAAGCTCAGAAGTGATACATCCCTACTAGAAGGAAGTGCTGCAGGAGGGCCAGGAGACTTCTATGGATGATGGATAAGGAGCTGCTGAGGAAAATCCAAAGGAAAAAAAGAGGCTTATAAGAGGTGGAAGCAAGGACAGGCAGCCTGGGAAGAATACAGGGATGTTGTCTGGGAAGCTAGGGACCAGGTCAGGAAAGCTAAGGCCCACTTAGAATTAAACTTGGCTAGGGATGCCAAAGATAATAGGAAGGTATTCTATGGGTACATTGCAAATAAAAGACCGACTAGGGACAACGTGGGCCCTCTCTAGAAGCTATTGGGAGAACTGGCTACCCTGGATTTGGAGAAGGCTGAGCTTCTTAATGACTTCTCTGCCTCAGTCTTCACTGGCAAATGCTCTGACCACACCACCCAAGTCTTGGAACGCAGATGCAGGGACTGTGAGAATGAAGATCCTGGGCCCACTGTAGGAGAGGATCTGGTTTGAGACCATCTTAGGAACCTGAACATACACAAGTCCATGGGACCTGATGAAATCCATCCGCGGGTCCTGAAGTATCTGGCAAATGAAGTCGCCAAGCCACTGTCCATTGTATTTGGAAAATCATGGCAGTCAGGTGAAGTTCCCGATGACTGGAAAAAGGGAAATATAACCCCCATTTTCAAGAGGGAGAAAATGGATGAGCCGGGGAACTACGGACCAGTCAGCCTCGCCTCTGTGCCTGGAAAAATCTTGGAGTGGATTCTCCTGGAAGGCATGCTGAGGCACATGAAAAACAACAAGGTGGTTGGTGACAGCCAGCATGGCTTCACTAAGGGGAAATCCTGCCTGCCTGATCTGGCGACCTTCTATGATGGGGCTGTGGAACTGATGGACAGGGGTAGAGCAGCTGATGTCATCTACCTGGACTTGTGCAAAGCGTTTGACACTGTCTCACATGACATCCTAGTTTCTAAGTTGGAGAGACATCAATTTGATAGGTGGACCACTTGGTGGATAAAGAACTGGCTGGATGGCCGCACGCAAAGGGTTGTGCTCAATGGCTCAATGTCCAGCTGGAGACCAGTAACGAATGGCGTCCCTCAGGGTTTGGTGCTGGGAGCGGTCTTGTTCAACATCTTTGTTGGTGACATGGACCGTGGGATTGAGTGCGCCATCAGCAAGTTTGCTGATGACACCAAGCTGTGTGGTTCGGTTGATACGTTGGAGGGAAGGAATGCCATCCAGAGGGACCTTGGCACGCTTGTGAGGCGTGCTGATGCCAACCTGATGAAGTTTAACCATGCCAAATGCAAGGTCCTCCACCTGAGTCGGAGCAATCCCAGGCACAGCTCCAGGTTGGGCAGAGAAGAGATTCAGAGCAGCCCTGCGGAGGAGGACTTGGGGGTGTTGATTGATGAGAAAATGAACATGAGCTGGCTGCAGTGGCCTTCTATGATGTAGCTATGGAACTGATGGACAGGGGTAGAGCAGTTGATGTCATCTACCTGGACTTGCGCAAAGCGTTCGACACTGTCCCGCACAACATCCTAGTCTCTAAGTTGGAGAGACATCAATTTGATAGGTGGACCATGCTTGCAGCCCAGAAAGCCAACCCTATCCTGGGCTGCATCAAAAGGAGTGTGACCAGCAGGTCCAGGGAGGTGATCCTGCCCCTCTACTCTGCTCTTGTGAGACCTCACTTGGAGTATTGTGTGCAGTTCTGGTGTCCTCAACATAAAAAGGACAAGGAACTGCTGGAACAAGTCCAGAGTAGGCCACGAGGATGATCAGGGGACTGGAGCACCTCCCGTATGAAGATAGGCTGAGAAAGTTGGGGCTGTTCAGCCTGGAGAAGAGAAGGCTGCGTGGAGACCTCAGAGCAGCCTTCCAGTATCTGAAGGGGGCCTCTAAGGATGCTGGGGAGGGACTCTTCATGAGGGACTGTAGTGATAGGACAAGGAATAACGGGTTCAAACTTAAACAGGGAAAGTTTAGATTGGATATGAGGAAGAAATTCTTTACTGTAAGGGTGGTGAGGCACTGGAGTAGGCTGCCCAGGGACGTTGTGAATGCTCCATCGCTGGTGGTGCTCAAGGCCAGGCTGGACAGAGCCTTGGGTGACATGGTTTAGTGGGAGGTGCCCCTGCACATGGCAGGGGGGTTGGAATGTGATGATCTTAAGGTCCTTTCCAATCCTAACTGTTCTATGATTCTATGTTTGTATAATGCAGTGGATTGCCAGCTCTGAGGTTCACAAGGGATGTCAAATGAAATCCAACTTGATTGTAAAGTTCAGTACTTGCTCTCATGACTCGACTGAGTCTGGGCTGCACAAGAGAGGCTCTGCATGGCCTCAGAATCATTTTGACTGTGTTATTTCTTTACTGTCATAACAATGCTGAGGCTTTTTTCTAGGGGAGAATTCCTTCCCTGCATGACTGAAAACCTGAAGATTGTTGAAAGAGAGAGAAGTTCTCAGCTCTTTGTAGCTTAGTGCAGAGGCAGGAGAGATGCAGTGTCCATCAGTCTTTCCCATTTGCCCCTCCCCTTAAACTTGCACTGCCTGTAAGATGCCTTCACACTCAAATTGGTCCTAAGAACAAACATTGGTCCTGTACTGAGAGCAGGGCAGCACGGTTTCAAAGGGCAGATCACGGAGCTGCCATGGAGAGAAGCAAAGGACTGTGCCCAGCAGAGCATGGCCAGCAGCCACCTCCAGTGCCAGACACCAGGAGAGCTGCCTGAACGCACCCTCCCCAGGCCTGGGCTGCACTTTCCCCCCACTCCCTGCCCACGTCTCTGCTGCCTGGAGCTGTCCCTGCCAGGAGCTGCTGCTCTGGGCCCACCTCTGCTCCCTCTCAGTGCTCCCAGAGCCCATCCCCTGGGCTGTGTGCTCAGCTCTGCCCTGCACAGCCCTCCTGGCAGCAGGGCTCTGCCCAGGGCCATCTCTGCCTGTGCAGGGGCACAGGAGCAGCTCAGATAAGTCCTGATGAGACTTTCGGTGCCTTCTCCAAAGCAGAGAAGTAAATTCCCAGCTCCCACTGCCCAACCTGCCCACCAAGAGGGAAAAACATCAGAGCTCACATCCTTCCCTATCAGGCAAACACTGCTTCAGGGTCTTTCAAAAGGACCCTCTGCAAACGTGCTCAGAGTTACTGGGGATTGGAGCACCATCAGCCACTCAGCACTTCCCCTCCCTGCCAGGAGTTGCTCTATTCCCCCACAGCTTCTCCCCCAATGCTGTGGGGAGCTCCCGGGCAGACTGAGTGCTGACCCTGGCAGGCAGCAGAGTCCCTGCCCCGGCACACAGCCCCTGGGCTGCAGGGACCCTGCTCGCAAGGACAGTGCTTGGCACCCCTGGCTGCACACCCACATTCACACCTGGCAGCCAGCCTGGGACAAGGAACCTGCCTTGTCCTGTCCCTCACATGGTGCAGAGGGAAGCCCTGCTCTGCAGCACATCCTCCTCCTAACCCTAACCCTAACCCTGCCCTGGCCCTGCTGCCACACTGGTGCTGAGCCAGGCCAGGATGCTGGGGGCTTCCTGGCTGCCTGGGCACAAGCTGCTCATGCTCAGCTCCATCAGTCAGCACCCTCAGCTCCTTTCCCAGGAGCAGTTTCCAGCCGCTCTTCCCCAAGCCTGGAGCGTTGCAGGGCTTGTTGTGGCCCAAGTGCAGGACCCGGCACTTTGCCTTCTTCAACCTCATCTCATTCGCCACAGCCCACGGATCCAGCCTGTCCACATCCCTCTGCAGAGCTTCCTACCCTCCAGCAGATCACTGCTTCCACTCGACTTGGTGTCATCTGCAGATGTACACATCCCAGTATGGAGCAATACAGACCAGTTTGCACCAGTACAGACCAATACAGGTCACTATGTCCCCAGATACTGCAGGGGTTTCAATATCCCAGTCCTCCCATTCCCCTTATCTTCCACCAGACCTCTTTTCTGGAGTTCTTTTGGTTGGGAAAGCCCAAATTAGGCACCCCCGCCACTCTAGTTTTGTCCCCCAGCTCCCTGATACTCAACATGGGATGGGGGGAGTTGTAGTCCCCCATGGAGTGTGTTTTGGGGACAAAAAGGAACAATTCGGAGCTTGTGGCTTTGGGTAGAGATCTGCGTTTCGGGTGCATCCCCATTGGGGTGGGGGTGTTTGGTGGGTCCCCTCCGGGATTTTGGGTCCCCAGATTCATCTGGGAGGGCCCAGGATGATGAGAGGTGCGGGTCACTGGGTCTGCCCCAGGCACTTCTTTGAGGGGTCCTGCCTGCTCTTGTGGTGCTTCAGGGAGATTTGGGGTACCTCAGGATTTTGGGTGGCACCATGATTGCTTTGTGTGCCCTGAGGTCCCTTTTGTGGGGCAGCATGGTTTTGGAGCGCCCCTTTATTGGGGTGCCCCTTTTGGTGAATCCACCCCCTCTGGATCCCTGAATTCACTACTGATCTCCAAGCAATGCTGGGGTCTCCCCAGTGGATTTGGAGTCCCTGAGCATCTTGGGGGACCCCCAGGGTGGGTGCTGGGGTGACTCTACTTTTCAGGGCACCCTATTTTTAGCGGGTCTGTGCCACTACGCTGAGCTGGTTCTGCTTTGGAGCTGCAGGGTTTGTGTTTGGGGGGATCTTAGAGGATCCTGGGAGGATTTTGGAGTTTTTGGCTGCTCTCCAAAATGCCTCAGAGTAGACCAGTTACTTGGGGAATCCCCATCACCTGGAAATGGGGGGTTCATCAATCTCAGGGCAGCTGAATCTCATTGGATGACCTAGATAGCCACATTGGCATAACAGGGAGGAATTTGGGGGTTGGAGGGATTTGGGGGTTCAAGAAATATTTGGAGATTCGAGGGAAGATCCCCAAAACTCACTGTAGGAGGCACATTATATTGGAGGATCTCCCATGTGCCAAAAATGGGGGGTATCTGGGTCCCAGGTCACCCTGAGTCGCTCTTGGGTGAGCAACGTTCCCCTATGGTGGAGATGTGTTGAGGGGAAGAGTTTTGGGGTTCAGAGGGGATTTAGGCAATGGGGGGATCCCCAAAGTTCCATGGGGTGGTGCAGGGATTTGGGGAACCCCCAATGTCCCAAAACGAGGGGTTACATTTTTCTCAGGGTACCCTGACTCTTCAGTGCTGCTGTTGGACCATGGTAGTAAATGGGGGGGGAGGGGGGATTTGGGGTTCAGAAGGGAAGTGGAGGTTTGGGGGGATTTGGAGGTTCATGGGAATGTCCCCAAGGTCTACAGGGGGCAGAGTCATCTGAGGGACCACCGGAGCCCTCAAACAGGGGCTACAGCCAACAGAGACCACTCCACAGATCACTGGGGAGGGGGGAGCTGGAGATTTGGATGGACTCTGCCAGGTTTTGGGGCTGCAGGTTTGGTCACCGCTAAATCATACCTGTGAGGATGCTGGCGATGAGGTCATCCCTCAACCCAGAGGGGGATGAAACTAAGGGGAGTTCCTGGGAGCTGGGATGACCCCCTTGCACACTCGCAGGCTCTGACAGGGAGCTAGAAGTTCTCCTGCCCTGATACCTTCTCAGCACCTCTGACACCAGCAGCTCCTGCACACAGAAGGCTCCTGCTTCACCCCCAGCACCTCTGGAGGCAGAGCTCAGCTCCAAGCACATGAACAAGCCCAGTGCCTCCTCCTCACCCATGCCCTGCTCCCACAGCTGGCATGGCACCAGCACATCTCCTGACACCTTCTCCTCCCTTTGCAGCATGCACCCACAATGTCTTTCAAGCCAACACTAAACCAGCATTGCAAAGTCAAAGAACACGTACGTGGATGCGCAGGGCAGCCAGGGCAGATGCAGCCTCCTGAGGGAGGGGTCTCCTGCACTGGTTCCTGCAGGGCTCTCACTCCTTAAATAGCCCCCGCTCACCGTTGGGGCACCATCACAATGGGCGTCTCCACAGCGACCACCACGGCTTTGTGATGGCGGCAGCATCGTGCCCACGGCCACTGGGCACCCAGGGGTGCTCTGGGAGGTGCCACTGGGGGACTAGCCTCTGCCCAGGCAGCTCAGGGAGGTCCCTCATGGGCTGTTCTTCCACAGTACCTTTGGCCCAGAGGTGGATCATGTGAGGGGTCACAGCTCCACCTGGGCAATGGATCAGGGAGTCACGGCCCACTATGAGAATTGGAGAGTGACCGACATTTGCACAGCAGAGAATCCTGGAATCCCAGACAGGGTTGGGGTGGAAGGGACCTTAAAGCTCATCCAGTTCCAATGCCTGCCATTGGCAGGGACATCTTCCACTAGAGCAGCTTGCTCCAAGCCCCATCCAAGCTGGCCCTGAACGCTGCCAGCTGTGAGGCAGCCACAGCTTCTCTGGGCCCTCTGTGCCAGTGTCCCACCACCCTCAGAGGGAACAACTTCTAAGATCTCTTCTCAGTCTCCCCTCTCTGTTAGGTTAAAGCCTCTCCCCCTTCTCCCATCCACTCAGGCCCTTGTTCTCCCCACAAGAGATGAGGGAAAACCCCAGGATTCAAGGAAGCCGGAGCTCTCGGCTGCTGGCTCAGCCAGGGCAACTCGCACACCGACTCCAAAGCAGCCACTCTGGGGAAGTCACTTGGCATGTTCTTGGAATCTCCTAAAGCACCCCAAGATCATCATTGCCATTCTTCTCTTTCCAAGCTCCTGTGTCCACAGGCGTCGCCAGCACCCAGACACTGAGATGGGAACCACCAGAGGAGCTGTTCTTGCCTCCTCCACCAGCAGCTTGTGTTCTGTGGGGCAGATGTTATCTCCCACTGTCTCTGATGGTGGGTTCTGTGGGGTTCTGTGGCCTCACACACCTAAACACAGGGAGTTCCAGAATCAGCCAGCCCTGAGGTCCCCATGGCCCCATGGTCATTGTGATGCATGAGCTCTGACTGGGTCCAGGGGGTGCTCTGGAGGTGCTGCAGGCATTCTCTGGGATTCTCTAGGGGCTTCCCTGCCATGCTCTGTGGTTTCTCAGGATGCTCTGTGTGTGCTTTAGGGGTCACCACAGTCCAAATCCCACCCAAATCTGGCAAACTGGGGGTTTGTTGGATATTTTTTACTTCAATCTTTCTACGGGCAGGGAGCATTTTCTCAGTCCTGACCCTCATTCAATAGAAGTACTCTCCATCTCCTCAAATCTATATTAAATCCGTGGTAAATAAAGACAGAGCTGCCTCTCTGCATGCCTTGAGGCAGGATAGACCTACTGCTAGACAGATACCTTTCAACCTGTGACAGTGTTCCACCACACTCACAGGGAAGAGCTTCCTACTGCCAGACAGATACCTTTCAACCTGTGACAGTGTTCCACCACACTCACAGGGAAGAGCTTCCTTCTGAGGTCTCATCTTCTTCACCCCCCTCTGTCAACTTAAAGCCTCTCCCACTTGTCTGATCACTACATGCCCTCGTAAGGAATCCCCCTCCAGCTTTCTTGGAGGCCTCAAACAGATATTGGAAGGCAAACTCATTGTCTAAGTCATCATCTAAATTATCACTTACATCATCTTCAAATCATTGGGAATTCACAGTTGATTAAAATTCAACTATTTCTAAATCACCACTGGATTCCCATGTGATTTTAATTCAGTTGCTGATTAATTACCACTGGTCATTAATAAGGCCCTTTCAGTTATCCCCACAAGGATGACTTCTCTGAACCATTCCCCAGGGAAGCACAATGAGGCACAGCTCCAAGTCCATTTCCCTTCAGGTGTGCAGCAGCAGATCCAGCAGTGCCCCCATTTCCCACTGAGGGCCATGGCAGATGAAGGAAGCCCAGCACATCCCGGCTGGGTGCAAAGAGAGCTGCAGAGAAGGTTCCCGAGAGCAGGAGAGCTCCTGGCACAGGGACTATCCCAGCTCCAGCTCCAGCCTACACTGGATGCTCTGCGCCTCCTGCCCTTGGTGGCAGAGTCACAGTGGGGCCCTTTGTGAGCCGGTCTGTGACAGTCCCCGGCGTGTGGTCAAGTCCCATGCGCTGCCCTTCCCTCCCTCTGCCCACATCCCTCCATCCCACAGGGGGGCAGAGAGATTCCGCAGCTGCCCCTGGGGGAAACTGGGGGGAGTCAACTGGGAGGCCCAGATCCCTGCTCGGGGCAGACTGGGAGTCGGTTGGTGGGTGTTGAGCAGTTGTATTCTCTCGGCTTGTTATTCCCCTGATCATTATTATTATTGGTGGCAGCAGCATTGGTTTGTGTTATACCTCAGTTACTGGACTGCTCTTATCCCAACCCATGGGAGTTACATTCTTTCCATTCTCCTCCTGTTCCCTGTGGGTGCCAGCGGAAGGAAGCAGGAGAATGAACGAGCGGCCGCGTGGTCTGAGTTAACGGCTCGACTAAAGCATGACACTCCCCAGACCCACAAATGCCCGCCAGTGTGACCCCAAATTTACACCCAGGACCCAGAACTGAGCTCCAAGTGACCCTGATGTGACCCCCCAGGCCAATAACTGCCCCCCAGGTGAACACCCATTGACCACAGAAACCCAAAATTGCCCCATAATCTGACTCCTATAGAGCCAAAACTGCCCCACAAGTGATCCCAAGTGACTCTCCAGACCCACAGCTGCCCTCCAGGTGACCTCCAAGTGACACTGTGAATGCTCCATCCCTGGCGGTGCTCAAGGCCAGGTTGGACAGAGCCTTGGGTGGCATGGTTTAGTGGGTGGTCTCCCTGCCCATGGCAGGGGGATTGGAACTGGATGATCTTAAAGTCCTTTCCTACCCTAACTATTTTATGATTCTATGATTTCATGTCCATTTATTGTCTTCATTTAATTTCATTTCATCCTCCTCATCTCATAGCGTATCCTTTATATCATACAACTTATGTTTTATCATGTTATATCATCATGAATCATATAAATTTATTTCATTCCCATTTCATGGCAGGGAGGACCCTCTGCAAACGTGCTCAGAGTGATGTGGAGCTCGGAGCAGCTTCACCCACACAGCACCCTCTCCAGTGCACAACAACACTTTCCCTTCCCTGCCAGGGGTTCTTCCTTCCCTCACAGCTTCTCCCCCAGTGCAGTGGGGAGCTCCCGGGCAGGCTGAGTGCTGACCCTGGCAGGCAGCAGAGTCCCTGCCCCGGCACACAGCCCCTGGGCTGCAGGGACCCTGCTCACAAGGACAGCGCTGGGCACCCCTGGCTGCACACCCACATTCACACCCTGCAGCCAGCCCGGGACAAGGGACCTGCCTTGTCCTGTCCCTCGCATGGTGCAGAGGGAAGCCCTGCTCTGCACCACATCCTCCTCCTTGTCTACACAGGGAAACCAAAAGAGACCTCCTGACAGATCCCATGGACTGTCCGAGGCAGCAGCTTCAGGAGATCCCTCCAGCAATTGCAGCTGCATTGCCCTGCACCCAGAGCCTTAGCATGCTCAGGGCTGGGAAGGTTTCTCCTGCACTGAGCTCTCAGCATCCTCCAGTGCCAGGGGCCTTTAAGCTCTCTGAGGCTCACAGGTCTCCCCAGGTGCCTGCAGGCAGTGCCCCAGCCCTGCTCCTGGGCACAGCTGTCTCTCTGCAGAGCTGCCCTATTGCCACCATCTCTCTGTGTCCCAGGAGCCCGGCCCAGCTCAGCAGCAGAGGCCCAGCCCAAGGTGGCTCTGCCTCTGCCCCTCTGTGGTCTCTCCAGGGCTTCCTGGGGCTGCAGGGGAACCCCATGGGAAAGAGCCTGAAGCCAGCACTGATGTTCCCTCCCTCAGCTGGCAGACACACTGCCTTCCTGCAGGGTCAGTTCTCTGATGAGAGACAGAGGTAAGGCTAAACATCAACTTTTCTTAGAATCATAGAATCTGTTAGTTTGAAAAGAACACACACTGACCATGGGGTGTTCCCTGTTTGGATGGTCACCAACAGCGCCTGGGACTTTAAGTAGAATTTTACACCCTACCATAATTTCAGAAACCTGCTTGCATAGATCATGGGACTTAAACACATTTAACAAACTCTTAACAACTGAGGAAACCAACCAAACTTTTCCCTCACTTTATAACTGGAATTCAGCACTGCTCTGGTTGCAGGCAGAGACGAGAGATGATTGAGGGGGACCCTTGTTGCTGTTTCTCCTCGAACACAGGGGAGGAAGGAAAGAAATTTTGCCTTTAATAACAAAAATACATTCTAAATACCGTTGAAACTATGGAACAAGATGCTAAAGCCCAACAGGTTTTCCCAGGAAGAACAACAATAGCTAAAAATTCCTGCCTGTGCTGTTTCTTTTCCCAGCCCATGGATAGTATGGACCAGTTTGCAGCAATACAGACAAATATAGGCCACTATGGCGCAGGATACTGCTGGGCTTTCAATACCCCAGTGTTCCCAGTCCCTGCCGCAGGTCTTCCTGCTTGCAGCCATGAACAACTCCCAATCCCTCCCTCTGCTCCCATTACCTGCTGCAGCTGCTCCCAGCCCTTCTCAGTCCTTCCCAGTCCCTTCCAGTGCTCCCAGTCCTTACTGGAGGTGCTCCTGCTCATTCCCCACAAGACCTCCTTGCTGGTGATCTCTTTGGGGGTGACACCCCAAAGTAGGCAACCCCCCACTGTACGTATGCCCCCCCTTCTCCCTGATACCAGAGCCGGGGGGAGTAGGGATGCTCCATGGGGTGCGGTTTGGGGGCAACAAGGAGCAATTTGGGGCAGGCGGCATGGGGGGGTGTGTCGCATCTTTTTGGTGCACCCACAGTTGGGGGTGGGGGTATTTAGTGGGGTCCCTCCAGGATTTTTGGTCCCGCGTTCATCTGGGGGGGCCCAGGGTGATGGCGGGGTGCAGTTCACTTTGGGGGTGCTACAGGGACCCTATTTGGGGGTACTGCTTTCTCTTGTGCTGCCTCAAGGAGATTTGGGGTTACCCTGGGATTTTGGGGGTCACCATGATTGCTTTGGGTACCTCCAGGGCCCTTTGCAGAGGCAGCGTGGTTTTGGGGTGCCACTTTATTGGGGTGCCACTTTTGGAGGGTCCACCCCCTCTGACCCCCTGAATTCACTCCTGAACCCAAAGCAACGCTGTGGTGCCCACAGTGCATTTGAGGTCCCAAAGAATTTTGGGGAACCCAAGGGCAGGTTCTGGGGGACCCCACTTTTCAGACCTCCCCATTTCAGGGGGGTCTTGGTGGCTGCACTGAGCCAGGGAGGCTTCAGAGCTGCAGGGTTTGGGTTGGGCGTATTTGGGGCTGCCCGCTGGGATTTTGGGGTGCAGGAGGGGCTTTGTTCGGGGGTCCCACCCGGCTGCCAGGTGCTTGTGCAGAGCCAAGAGCCTCTTGAGGTGCTTCTTGCGCAGCTCCTTCAGGTCCTGCCGCTGCCGCAGCTCCTGCAGTGATGGGGGGGACACCCCTGAGGGGGGACTGGGGGTGGCAGGGGCCAAAGCTCCCCGGGGGCAGGAATCTGGGGGACCCCCATGTCCCTCAGTGGAGGCAGCTTTGTCCCTGGGCACCCAGAGTCTCACCGGGTGCCCCGTGTTTCCCCATGGAAGTCAGTGGGGTGAATTTGAGGGCTCAGAGGAAAATTTGGGGGTTCTGGGAAGTTTTGGGGTTCACGGAGGTCCCCAAGACTCTCTTTGGTGCCCCATGTTCCTCAATGGTGGAGATGTGTTGGAGGAAGAGAACGTGGGGGTTCAGAAGGGATTTGGAGGCTCAGGGGGGATTCTGGGCTTCATATCCCAAATTAAGGAGACACCTCTTCCAGGGCACCCTGAGTCTCTCTTTAGTGCGCATGTTGGGTCATGGAGGTAAATGGTGGGAATGTGGGGGCTCATTGGGAGGTCCCCAAACTCGGGGGGGGAGGGGGGGAGAGTAATTTAGAGAAGCTCCAGAGCCCTCAATCAGGGGCTAAAGCCATCAGAGACCACCCCAGAGATCACTGGGGAGAGGGGAACTGGAGATATGGGGGGACCCATTATTATTATTATTATTATTATTATTATTATTATTATTATTCATGTGGTTGGTATTATTATTAATATTAAAATATTGTGCTCCATTTTAGTTCCTGACCTGTTCTTATCTCCACCCATGGGTTTCACATTGTTCCCATTCTCCTCCCCATCCCACCTGGGCTCTGAGTGAGCAGCTGCTGGTGCTGAGTTCCCAGCTGTGGTTCAACACTGACCCTCTCCTCGCCCCTTTGCTGTGGCAGAAGGGCTGGACCTTTGCACTCTTGGAGCTGGGCCCTTTCTATGGGCACGCAGCTGCAAGCAGCATTCCCTGGCTCAGGAAGCACAGCTCCCGAGTGGTGCTGGGGCTGGGGCAGCACTTGCCAAGGCAGGGGAGGCCCAGCAACACCGCCTGTCCTGGCACTGTTGCTGGGGGAGCACAGGGGCTCCCGCAGGCATTGTAGCAGTCAGGATTACGCCAGTGTGTCCAGAACCCACCAGCTCCTTCCCACCTTGTGCAGTGCCCGGTGGGCTTCTGGGCTGTGCCTGTGCCTGCCAGAGCCGTTGTCACCTTCCAGCATGCATTGCCAGAGCCCAGCAGAGCACTGGAGCCTTGCACAATGCCCGGCGCTGGCCTGGCCTTAACCAGAGCCCACCAGCACCCCTCCTGCCTTCCGCAGTGCCCCAAGAGCTTCTGTGGGCGCTGCCGGAGCCAGGCAGGTCCCCTTGTGCTGAGCTTCCAGTGACAACAGCAGCAGCTGCACTGCCCAGGGGCTGCTCCTGCCCTGACACCTTCTCAGCATCTGTGACGCCAACAGCTCCTGCACACAGAAGGCTCCTGCCTCACCCCCAGCATCTCTGCAGGCAGAGGGGAGCTCCAAGCACATCAACAAGTCCAGTGCCTCCTCCTCACCCATGCCCTGCTCCCACAGCTGGCATGGCACCAGCACATCTCCTGACACCTTCTCCTCCCTTTGCAGCACGCACACACAATGTCTTTCAAGCCAACACTAAACCAGCACTGCAAAGTCAAAGACCACGGACCTGGATGCGCAGGGCAGCCAGGGCAGATGCAGCCTCCCGACGGAGGGGTCTCCTCTGCACTGGTTCCTGCAGGGCTCTCACTCCTTAAATAGCCCACGTTCACAGTGAGGGCCCCGTCACAATGGGCATCTCCACAGTGACCGCCACTGCTTTGTGATGGAGGCAGCATCGTGCCCATGGCCACTGAGCACCCAGGGATGCTCTGAGAGGTGCCACTGAGGGACCAGCCTCTGCCCAGGCGGCTCAGGGAGGTCCCTCATGGGCTGCTCTTACTCAGTGCCTTTGGTACAAAGGTAGAGCATGCGAGGGGTCACAGCTCAACTTGGGCATTGGAACAGGGCGTCACGTCCACCTGCGAGAAGTGGAGAGTGACCAACATTGGCACGGCAGAGAATCTTGGAATCCCAGACTGGATTGGGGTGGAAGGGACCTTAAAGCTCATCCAGCTCCAACCCTGGCCACAGATTGGAACACCTTCCACTAGAGCAGTTTGCTCCAAGCCCCTGTGTCCAGCCTGGCCTTGAACACTGCCAGCTGTGAGGCAGCCACAGCTTCTCTGGGCCCTCTGTGCCAGAGCCTCAGCACCTTCACAGGGAAGAGTTTCTTCCTGAGATCTCTTCTCAACCTCCCCTCCCTGTCAGGTTAAAGCCATTTCCCTTTGTCCCATCCCCACAGCCCCTTGCTCTCCCCATAAGAAATTGAGGCAGATCCCAGGATTTAAGGCAGGTGGAGCCCTTGCCTGCTGGCTCAGCCAGCACAACTCGCACACCAAGTCCAAAGCAGCCGCTCTGGGGAAGTCACTTGAGGTGTTCTTGGCAACTCCTAAAGCACCCCAAGATCACCATCGCCACCCCCCTTGTTCCACACTCTTGTGTCCACAGGCATCACCAGCTCTGAGACACCAAGATGGGAACCACGAGAGGAGCTGCTCTTTTCTCCTCCACGGGTATCTTGTGTTCCGTGGGGCAGCTGTCGTCTCCCGGTGCCTCCGGTGAAGGGTTCTGAGGGGTTCTGTGGCCTCACACAGCTGAACATAGGGAGTTCCAGAATCAGCCACCCCTGAGGTCCCCATGTGATGCATGAGCACTGGTTGGTTCCATGGGGTGCTCTGGAGGTGCTGCAGGATTTTCTGGGATTCTCTAGGAGCATCCCTGGGACGCTCTGTGGGTTCTGAGGATGCTCTTTTGGGGCTTTTGGGATCACCACAGCCCAAATCCCACCCAAATCTGGCAAACTGGGGGTTTATTGGGGTTCTTTACTCTAATCTTGCCACGAGCAGGGAGCGTTTTCCCAATCCTGACCCTTATTCAATAGAAGTTCTATCCTTCTCATCAAATCAGCATTAAATCTGTGGTAAATTAGGGCAGAGCTGCCACTCTACATGCCTTGAACCAGCAAAGACCTGCTGCCGGAGGGTTATCGTTCTGGGCAACCTGTGACAGTGTCCCACCACGCTCACACGGAAGAATTTCCTCCTAAGGTCACATCTTATTCCCCCCCCCCGTCAACTTAAAGCCATTCCCGCATGTATGGTCACTACATGCCCTTGTAAAAATCCCCCTCCAGCTTTCTTGGAGCATCAAACAGATATTGGAAGGCAAACTCATTGTCGAAGTCATCATCTAAATTGTCAATTACATCATCTTCAAATCATTGGGAATTCGCAGTTGAATTGAAATTCTATCATTGCTAAATGACCATTGGATTCCCACTTGATTTTAATACAGTCACTGAGTAATTACCATTGGTCATTAATAAAGCCCTTTCAGTTATCCCCACAAGGATGACTTCCCTGAACCATTCCCCTGGGAAGCACAATGAGGCACAGCTCCAAGTCCATTTCCCTTCAGGTGTGCAGCAGCAGATCCAGCAGGGCCCCCGTTCCCCACTGAGAGCCATGGCAGATGAAGGAAGCCCAGCATATCCCGGTTGGGTGCAAAGAGAGCTGCAGAGAAGGTTCCCGAGAGCAGGAGAGCTCCTGGCACAGGGACTATCCCAGCTCCAGCTCCAGCCTGCACTGGACGCCCTGTGCCTCCTGCCCTTGGTGGCAGGGTCACAGCAGAGCCCTTTGTGACCCGGTCTGTGACAGTCCCTGGCGTGGTCACATCCCATGCACTGCCCTTCCCTCCCCTGCCCACATCCCTCCATCCTGCACGGGGGCAGGGAGACCCCGCAGCCACCCCAGGAGGAAGCTGGGAGCAGTTACCCCAAAGGGCGAGCTCACTGCTCGGGGCAGGCTGGGAGTCGGTCGGTGCGTGGGGAACAATTGTATTCTCTCCCCTTGTTATTGCCCTCATCATTATTATTATTGGTGGCAGCAGCAGTGGTTTGTGTTATACCTTGGTTATGGACTGCTCTTATCTCAGCCCATGGCAGTTACATCCTCTCCATTCTCCTCCTGTTCCCTCTGGGAACTGCGGTGCGGGGGGTGTGTGTGAAGAGGAAGGAGAGAGAGTGAGCGGCTGCGTGGTTCTGAGTTATGGTCTGGGCTAAACTATGACACTCCGCAGACCCAAAACTGCCCCCCCTGTGACCCCAAATTTACTCCCTAGACCCAGAACTGTGCTCCAAGTGTCCATGAAGTGATCCCCCAGGCCAATAACTGCCTTCCATGTGACACCCTAGACCCACAACTGCCCCCCAAGTGACCCCCCCTTGACCACCAAAACCCACAACTGCCCCCCAATGTTACCCCTATAGAGCCAAAACTGCCCCCCAAGTTACCCAAGTGACTCTCCAGACCCGCAACTGCCTCCCAAGTGTCCCCCAAGACCCACAACTGCCCTCAAGTGACTCACAGACCAGCAACTGCCACCACAAGTATGCCCCCAGACCCACAAGTGCCCTCCAAGTGACTCCAAAGTGAACCCCAGACTAACAACTGCCCCCCAAGTGACACCCCTGACACAGAACTGCCCCCAAGTGAGCCCCCAGTGACTCCCAGGCCCATAACTGCTCCCCAAGTGCCCCCCTGGGATGCACAAGTGCCCCCCAAGTGAACTTAAATTGACCCCCACACTCACAAATGCCCCCCAAGGGACCTCCCAGACCCACAACGTCCCCCAAGTGACACCCAAGTGACTTCCCAGACCCACATCTCCCCCTAGAGTAACCCCCACGTGACCCCTGAGACGCACAACTGCCCCCTCAAGTAACCCCCCTCACCCACAACTGCCCAACAAGTGGCCTCCCAGACCCACAACTACCCCCTAAGTGATGCCCAAGTGACTTCCCAGACCCTCATCTCCCCCCAAGTAACCCCCAAGTGACCCCCCAGACCCACAGCTGCTCCCCCCAAGTGATTCCCCAGACCCACACCTGCCCCCCAGGTTGGGGGCCAGAGAACCCTGGCACCCCAGAGGCACGGATGGGTTGGGGGGAGCAAACTTTCCCAGTTGGCTCCATTTCAGCCTGATCAGCACAAGCAGGAGCAGTAAAAAGCCTTTTCCTCCTTCTTGTCCTGAGCCCTGCTCTGCGGTGCTGGCAGAGCCACGGCAGGGCAGCGCTGAGCTTCCTCTGCTGCCCCCTGCGGACAGGCAGTGCACAAGGGCAGTGCCATCCGCTCTCGCTGCTTCTGCAGCAGCAGCAGTGGTGCTTTGGCTCTGCGCTCAGCTGAACACAGGGTTTACACAGCTTGTCTGAGCTGGAGCACGCTGTGAACAGGAAGAGAGCATTCAGGAGTAAAAAGGGTTTGAAACAGTGCCCGCGTTTCCTTCTTTTCTGTAAGGCCGTGTTCTGCTCCTGCAATCCGGTCAGGCCGTGTTTTCCTGCTGACCTTCCCCAAGGCATGGGCTGCCTGATCTTTGTCTGGTGCTCATCTCTTTCCTCTTGCCTTTGAAAACAAGAGCAGCAGGGTTTGGTTTTTCCCAATCTCTTTCGTTTTCAAGGCAGTGGATTCTTTCATCGAACCTGAAGGGTTTTGGCTCAGAATAAACAGACATCCTTGCGCTCCTCCTGATAGCTGAGACAAGGAGGCACCCAATGGAATCAGTTCCGGGTAAGGCTGGGTTTGGTGGCTTTGTAATGGAGAAGAACTTGTGCTTGAAGGCAGTTGACGGAGTTTTGGGTCCTTAGGAACTTAGTACAAAAAATGTGGGAAAAATGAATAGGAAAACAGGACCTGGGATAGGGAGTGCCTGGGCCCTGGAGTTGTCCAGGATGGGCACAGGTAAACTGGCTGATGGGTGGAGGGGCAGGATGATTGCTACGTTAATGAACCCATTGAGCTGATGTAAACATCTACTGGGAAGCATCTGGACTAGCAGGAGTCCAGGATGGGAGCAGTTAAGTTAACTGATAAGTAGGAAGACAGGATGATTGCTATGTCTGTGGTGTTAATGAACCCATTAGGCTGGTGTAGACATCTACTGGGGAGTATCCCAGACTAGCAGGTGTCCAGGGTGGGAGCAGTTAAACTGCCTGATAAGTAGGAGGACAGGATGATTGCTATGTCTGTAATGTTAATACAGGTGGTGCTTCAAAGACTGCCAGCAGTGATGAAGATTGCTGGAAGTAGTAAATGACTCTCAAAGAAAACCACCACATTTTGTATGTATGAGGGAAACCTTCTGGACAATGATGGAGTTCATGTGTAGCCTCAAGAATATGTATGTATGCCCACGGGACTATGTAGGGATGGCCTGTGTGGCAATACGGGGATTCATATTAGGAGGAGCTATCCCCGTGTCTCCAGGCACTGCAAGAAAGGATACCTACTTGTCAACTTGAAACCTTTATTGGTGAGTTTGTTCCTGGAGTTTTCTCCCAATCATAGCATATCAACAATATTCATAGAACCATGGAAGAGTTAGGGTTGGAAAGGACCTTACGATCATCCAGTTCCAACCCCCTGCCATGGGCAGTGACACCTCCCACTAAACCATGTATTCTTCCACCCATTTTAAATCAATTTCCTAGCAGTTTCACCAAGTTCTCCTTTGTTCTTGTGTTGTGGGATTCCACCGCCTTCTTGGTTATATAAAACTAGATTTCATGCCCCTTCATTTTTCTTCTCGCTAGCCCAAAGTGCCCCAGCCTCATCTGTCTTCTCATGAGGCAACTTATTCCCTCCTGTCATCGTTTTAGTTGTCTTCTAACTTCACACCTGCCTCCTGACACAGTTCTGCAAGCACATCTCATGTCAGCCCACTCAAGTTTAACACAGCAGCAAAGTAGCACCCAGTCTTGTTCTCCATGCCGATCCCAGTGATGCCAGCATTGACTTTCCTAACCTGCTGCTACTGCAGCCATTAAGTTATTCCAGAGAGATAGAAGTAATGACTAAGAGGTCCTTCCTGAGTTTTAAGACAGTTTGAGATCAGCATCATGGAAGTGGCTTAGACAAAGCTTTTCTAGGTGTATTACCTCACTTTTATCTGAAGCTTACCTGATGTCTTCTAATGCAACTCAAACCTTTAAGCTCTTCGTATCACCTTATCAAACTGACATAGCTGCACTTGTCAGAGAACAGGTTTTCTTCTCTAAATTCTATGATAGCTTTTAAGCTGTACTAATATCTCCCATAACCTGGGCTGCGTAAGTGATTGCTTCAAGTTGCAGAGCTGACAGCCAGCCACTATCAAATTGTTTCTTCTGATATTGATGTCTGGTACCACACATCAGGAGGAGTTACACTGGATAATGAGCTGGTTTCCACTACGGGGTCAGGGTGACGTAGACCATTTGCAGTGTTATGATCCTGTCCAGGATTCAGACAGTGAAGTCTGTCCCAGCTACTGTGCTACATGAGGATTGTGTTCTGCTTGGCAGGAGATGGGTTTGAAAGCAGGAAAAGGACAGAAAACATCAATGTTGTTAAAGCTGAGCACATTGCAGCTGTGACCCCCCAAACCATCCGTTTCAAATGCCCCCCTGCACAACCGTTCTTGAACTTTCTCTATACTAAGAAGGCAAGCTGTTGGGGCTTCTTCCTTCTTAAAAGGAAACAAGAATGGTGCAGAATTTCAACGTGAACTGTTTGACCAGAATATGAATCTGGTTCGGGTGCTTTTATCCAGGAGATAAGGAACAACTTCTTTTGTTCCACTGTAATGTTTACAAGTGGTGACCGGTTCAGAATTGTGTTTCATTCATACTGTTTTGGTCAGCAAAAAGTTAGATTACTGCTTTCCTTCACAGTTGCTCTTTAAGGTATCCCCAAAACCATAGTGCTGCTCAGTAGCTGTGCAGCAGTGTGCTCGCCTTCCTATAGAGCCAAATCCCAAGGAACAATCTTCCTCCTCCTGTTGTTTCAATCCAGAATGGGTAGGGTGAGCAGCAGCTTTTGTCATGGATGAATCTGTCTGTGGGCTTCTGCTTTCAGAGAGATGGGTGACAGTAGTGGGTGACACAGGGACACCAAGTGCCCCACACATATCTGAATGCACTGCTTCCGAGCACCACAGATGCAGGCGAGCTGGAGACAGCTCCTGCAGCCAAGCCCATCTCTACCCCAATTACATGAAGTCTGCAAGCAAGCGACCCTAATATCCTATCCTATCCTACGCTATACAACCCGATCCTATCCTATCCTATCCTATCCTATCCTATCCTATCCTATCCTATCCTATCCATCATTTTCTCCTCTCCTCCCCTCTCCTCTCCTCTCCTCTCCTCTCCTCTCCTCTCCTCTCCTCTCCTCTCCTCTCCTCTCCTCTCCTCTCCTCTCCTCTCCTCTCTTCTCCTTTCCTATCCTCTCCTCTCCTCTCCCCCCCTCCCCAACACTAACCTCCCCTCCAGTCCCCTACCTTGCCCTGCACTCCCCTCCCCTACCCTACACTACCCTCCAGTCCCCTACCCTACCCTACCCAATCCTCTCCTATATTCCCCCCTCCTCTCCTCTCCTCTCCTCTCCTCTCCTCTCCTCTCCTCTCCTCTCCTCTCCTCTCCTCTCCTCTCCTCTCCTCTCCTCTCCACTTTTCTCCGATCCTTTCCTTTCCTTTCCTATCCTATCCTATCCTATCCTATCCTATCCTATCCTATCCTATCCTATCCTATCCTATCCTATCCTATCCTACCCTACCCTATACTTTTCATCTTCTCCTCTCCTCTCCTCTCCTCTCTTCTAATCTCCTCTCCTCTCCTCTCCTCTCCTCTCCTCTCCTCTTCTCACCTCAATTCCCTCCCCTCGCTCTCCTGCCCTCCCCTCCAGTCCCCTTCCTTATACCGCCCTACCCTACCCTACCCTACCCTACCCAAACTTACCCTACCAACCGTACACTATCCTGTCTTATGATATCCTATGCTCCCCCATTCTATCTACCACTCTCCTCTCCTCTCCTCACCTCTCCTCTCCTCTCCTCTCCTCTCCTCTCCTCTCCTTCCTCTCCTCTCCTCTCCTCTCCTCTCCTCTCCTCTCTCTCCTCTCTTCTCCGCTCCGCTCCGCTCTTCTCCTCTCCTCTCCTCTCCTCTCCTCTCCTCCTCTCCTCTCCTCTCCTCTCCTCTCCTCTCCTCTCCTCTCCTCTCTTCTCAGATCCTTTCCTATCCTATCCTATCCAATCCTATCCTATCCTATCCTATCCTATCCTATCCTATCCTATCCTATCTATCCTATCCTAACCTTCCTACGCTACCCTACCCTACCCTATCCTATCCTATCCTATCCTATCCTATCCTATCCTATCCTATCATATCCTATCCTACCCTATACTTTTCATCTTTTCCTCTCCTCTCTCCTCTCCTATCTCTCCTCTCCTCTCCTCTCCTCTCCTCTCCTCTCCTCTCCTCTCCTCTCCTCTCCTCTCCTCTCCTCTCCTCTCCTCTCCTCTCCTCTCTTTCCTCTCCTCTCCGATCCTTTCTTGTCCTATCCTATCCTACCCTATCCTATCCTATCCTACCTATACTATACATCTTCTCCTCTCCTCTCCACTCCTCTGCTCTCCTCTCCTCTCCTCTCTTCTCCGATCCTTTCCTTTCCTAACTACCCTATGCTAACGGATCCTATCCTATCCTAACCTATCCTATCCTATCCTATCCTATCCTATCCTATCCTATCCTATCCTATCCTGTCCTGTCCTGTCCTATCCTATCCTATTCTATCCTATCCTACCTACCCTACCCTACCTACACAGACTATCCATCTCTCCTCTGCTCTCCTCTCCTCTCACTCTTCTCCGATCCTTTCCTTCCTGTCCTATCCTATCCTATCCTATCCTATCCTATCCTATCCTATCCTATCCTATCCTATCTTATCCTATCCTATCCTATCCTGCCCCTACCCTACCCTACCCTACCTACCCTACCCAAACTTACCCTACCCAACCGTACACTATCCGGTCTTATGATATCCTATGCTCCCCCATTCTATCTACCACTCTCCTCTCCTCTCCTCACCTCTCCTCTCCTCTCCTCTCCTCTCCTCTCCTCTCCTCACCTCTCCTCTCCTCTCCCTCCTCTCCTCTCCTCTCCTCTCCTATCCTCTCTTCTCCGCTCCGCTCTGCTCGCTCTTCTCCTCTCCTCTCCTCTCCTCTCCTCTCCTCTCCTCTCCTCTCCTCTCCTCTCCTCCTCTTCTCGCTCCGCTCTCGCTCCGCTCTCGCTCTCTCTCCTCTCCTCTCCTCTCCTCTCCTCTCCTCTCCTCTCCTCTCCTCTCCTCTCCTCTCCTCTCCTCTCCCCTCCTATTTTCTCAGATCCTTTCCTATCCTATCCTATCCATGTCCTGTCCTATCCTATCCAATCCTATCCTATCCTATCCTATCCAATCCTATCCTATCCTGCCCTACCCTACCCTACCCTACGCTACCCTACCCTACCCTATCCTATCCTTTACTATCCTATCCTATCATATCCTATCCTACCCTATACTTTTCATCTTCTCCTCTCCTCCTCTCCTCTCCTATCTCTCTCCTCTCCTCTCCTCTCCTCTCTCCTCTCCTCTCCTCTTCTCTCCTCTCCTCTCCTCTCCTCTCTCTCCTCTCCTCTCCTCTCTCTCCTCTCCTCTCTGTCCTCTCTTTCCTCTCCTCTCCGATCCTTTCCTGTCCTATCCTATCCTACCCTATCCTATCCTATCCTACCCTATACTATACATCTTCTCCTCTCCTCTCCACTCCTCTGCTCTCCTCTCCTCTCCTCTCTTCTCCGATCCTTTCCTTTCCTAAACTACCCTATGCTAACAGATCCTATCCTATCCTATCTAACCTATCCTATCCTATCCTATCCTATCCTATCCTGTCCTGTCCTGTCCTATCCTATCCTATTCTATCCTATCCTACCCTACACTACCCTACCCTACACAAGACTATCCATCTTCTCCTCTCCTCTCCTCTCCTCTCCACTCTTCTCCGATACTTCTTTCCTTCCTGTCCTATCCTATCCTAACCTATCCTATCCTATCTATCCTATCCTATCCTATCCTATCTATCCTATCCTACCCTATCCTATCCTGCCCTACCCTACCCTACCCTACCCTACCCAAACTTACCCTACCCAACCGTACACTATCCTATCTTATGATATCCTATGCTCCCCCATTCTATCTTCCACTCTCCTCTCCTCTCCTCACCTCTCCTCTCCTCTCCTCTCCTCTCCTCTCCTCTCCTCTCCTCTCCTCTCCTCTCCTCTCCTCTCCTCTCCTCTCCTCTGCTCACCCCTCCCCTCCCTCACCTCCCCTCCCCTCCCCTCCCCTCCCCTCCCCTCCCCTCCTCTCCTCTCCTCTCCTCTCCTCCTCTCCTCTCCTCTCCTCTCTCTCTCCTCTCTCTCCTCTCCTCTCCTCTCTCTCCTCTCCTCTCCACTCCTCTCCACTCCTCTCCCCTCCTCTCCTCTCCACTCCTCTCCTCTCCTCTCCACTCCTCTCTTCCTCTCCTCTCCTTCCTCTCCTCTCCTCTCCTCTCCTCTCCTCCTCTCCTCTCCTCTCCTCTCCTCTCCTCTCCTCTCCTCTCCTCTCCTCTCCTCCTTCCTCTCCTCTCTCTCCTCTCTCTCTCCTCCCTCTCCTCTTCTCCCCTCAACTCCCCTCCCTCGCCTCTCCTGCCCTCACCTCAGTCCCCTTCTTATACCGCCCTACCTACCCTTCCCTGCCTATCCTCTCCTATATTCCGCTCTCCTCTCCTCTCCTCTCCTCTCCTCTCTTCTCAGATCCTTTCCTATCCTATCCTATCCTATCTATCCTATCCTATCCTATCCTATCCTATCCTATCTTATCCTATCCTATCCTATCCTATCCTATCCTACCTTATCCTCTCCTCTCCTCTCCTCTCTCTCTCTCCTCTCCTCTCCTCTCCTCTCTCTCCTCTCTCTCCTCTCCTACCCTGTCTATCCTATCCTATCCTATCCTATCCTATCCTATCCTATCCTATCCATCTTCTCCTCTCTCTCCTCTCCTCTCCTCTCCTCTCCTCTCCTCTCCTCTCCTCTCCTCTCCTCTCCTCTCCTCTCCACTCTTCTCTGATCCTTTCCTTTCCTGTCCTATCCTATCCTAACCTATCCTATCCTATCCTATCCTACCCTATCCTATCCTATCTTATCCTACCCTATCCTATCCTGCCCTACCTACCCTACCCTACCCTACCTTACCCTACTCTACCCTACCCAAATTACCCTACCCAACCGTACACTATCCTATCTTATGATATCCTATGCTCCCCCATTCTATCTTCCACTCTCCTCTCCTCTCCTCTCCTCACCTCTCCTCTCCTCTCCTCTCCTCTCCTCTCCTCTCCTCTCCTCTCCTCTCCTCTCCTCCCTCTCCCCTAGCCCTACCCTACCCTGCCCTACCCTATCCTACCCTACACTATCCTATCCTATGCTATCCTATACTATCCTATAAATCTCCACTCTCCTCTCCTCTCTCTCCTCTCCCCTCCACTCTCTCCTCTCCTCTCCTCTCCACTCTTACCCTACCCTAACCTACCTACCCTACCCCACCTACCCTACCCTACCTGCCCTATCCATCCCACCCTACCCTACCTACCCTACCCAAACTACCCTATCCTATCCTACCCCACCCTATCCTACCCTACCCTACACTACACTGCCTACACTACCCGACCACACACTACCCTACCGTACACTACCCTGCATTATCATGCCCGAACCCACCTTACCGTACCCCTACCCTACCCTAATCTACCCTACTCTACCCAACCCTACCTGATCCTATCCTATGGTATCCTATACTATCCTATTCTTTTTCCAGTCTCCTCTCCTCTCCTACCCTGCCCTACATTACCCTCCACTACCCTACCCTACCCTACCGTTCCCTACCTCTACCCTACCCTACGCTACCCTACCTACCTACCCTACCCTACCCTACCCTACCCCACCCAACCCTACCCTACCCTAACCTACCCTACCCTACCCCACCCTCCCTACCCTACCCTACCCTACCCCACCATATCCTTTCGAACCTATCCACCCAATCCTATGCTGTCCTATCCTATCATGTCTGTCCTTTCCTAATATATCCTATCCTATCATGTCCTGTCCTTTCCTACTATATCCTATCCTATATTCCCCCCCTTCTCCTCTCCTCTCCCTCTCCTCTCCTCTCCTCTCCTCTCCTCTCCTCTCCTCCTCCTCTCCTCTCCTCTCCGCCCCTCTCCTCTCCTCTCCAGCCTACACTACCCTACCCTGCCCTACCCTACACTACCCTATCCTATCCTATCCTATCCTATCCTATCCTATGCTATCCTCTCCTATCCTATTCTATCTGCCATTCCCCTCTCCCCTCCTTTCTATCCTATCCTATCCTATCCTATCCTATCCTATCCTATCCTATGCTATCCTCTCATATCCTATATTATCCTATCCTCTCCTATCCTACCCTATCCTATCCTATCCTATCCTATATTATTCTATCCTGTATTTCCTATCCTATCCTACCCTATCCTATCCTATCCTATCCTATATTATCTATCCTGTATTTTCCTATCCTACCCCTATCCTATCCTATCCTATCCTATCCTCTCCTATCCTATCCTATCCTATCCTATCCCGTCCTGTCCTAACTTCCCAACCAGCCCTACTCTATCCTGCCCTACCCTACCTAACCTACCCTACCCTACCCTACACAACCCTACCCTACCCTACCTACCCTACCCTACCCTACCCTACCCAACCTTACCCTACCCAACCTTACTCTATCCTATCTTATGATATCCTGTGCTCCCCCATTCTATCTTCCACCCTCTCTCCTCTCCTCCTCTCCTCTCCTCACCTCTCCTCTCCTCCCTCTCCTCTCCTCTCCTCTCCTCTCCTCTCCTCTCCTCTCCTCTCCTCTCCTCTCCTCTCCTCTCCTCTCCTCTCCTCTCCTCCCTCTCCTCTCCTCTCCTCTCCAGCCTACACTACCGTGCCCCTCCCTGCCCTACCCTACACTACCTTATCCTATCCTATGCTATCTCTCCTATCCTATTCTATCTACCACTCCCCTCTCCACTACTCATTTCTCCGATCCTTTCCTGTCCTACCCCATCCTATCCTATCCTATCCTATCCTATCCTATCCTATCCAATAATTTTCATCTTCCTCCTCTCCTCTCCTCTCCTCTCCTCTCTCCTCTCTACTCATTTCTCCGATCCTTTCCTGTCCTACCCCATCCTATCCTATCCTATCCTATCCTATCCTATCCTATCCAATAATTTTCATCTTCTCCTCTCCTCTCCTCTCCTCTCCTCTCCTCTCCTCTCCTCTCCTCTCCTCTCCTCTCCTCTCCTCTCCTCTCCTCTCCTCTCCTCTCCTCTCCTCTCCTCTCCTCTCCTCTCCTCTCCTCTCCTCTCCTCTCCTCTCCTCTCCTCTCCCTCTCCCCTCCCCTCCCCTCCCCTCCCCTCCCCTCCCCTCCCCTCCTCTCCTCTCCTCTCCTCTCCTCTCCTCTCCTCTCCTCTCCTCTCCTCTCCTCTCCTCTCATACCCTACCCTACCCTACCCTACCCTACCCTCCCCTACCCTGCCCTAACCTACCTTGCCCCACCCAGCCCTACCTACCCTACCCTACCCTACCCAACCCTTCCCTATCCTATCCTACCCTACCATAAACTACCCTACCCAACACTACCCGACCCCACACTACCCTACCCTACCCTACCTTACCATATCGTAACCCACCCTACCCGACTCTACCCTGCTGTACCATGCCCTACCCAACCCTACCTGATCCTATGCTATGATATCCTATACTATCCTATTCTATTTTCCACTCTCCTATCCACTCCTACCCTACCCTACATTACCCTAACCTACCCTACCATACCATACGCTATCCTAACCTACCCCATCCTATCCTCTCCTATCATATCCTGTCCTATCCTATCCTATCCTGTCCTGTCCTGTCCTGTCCTATCCTATCCTATATTAACCCCTCCTCTCCTCTCCTCTCCTCTCCTCTCCTCTCCTCTCCTCTCCTCT
Organism: Ara ararauna; assembly: GCA_028858755.1. Taxonomy (NCBI): domain Eukaryota; kingdom Metazoa; phylum Chordata; class Aves; order Psittaciformes; family Psittacidae; genus Ara; species Ara ararauna. The sequence continues at coordinate 60,601 of JAQZCJ010000120.1, forward strand.
CCTCTCCTCTCCTCTCCTCTCCTCTCCTCTCCTCTCCTCTCCATCTTATCCTATCCTATCCTATCCTATCCTATCCTATCCTATCCTATCCTATCCTATCCTATCCTACCCTACCCTACCCTACCCTACCATAACCTACCCTATCCTATCCTATCCTATCCTATCCTATCCTATCCTACCCTACCCTACACTACCCTACCCTACCCAGTACTATCCATTTTCTCCTCTCCTCTCCTCTCTTCTCCTCTCCTCTCCTCTCCTCTCTCTCCTCTCCTCTCCTCTCCTCTCCTCTCCTCTCCTCTCCACTCCTCTCTTCTCTGATCCTTTCCTATCCTATCCTATCCTATACTATCCTACCCTATCCTGCCCTATATTATCCCTCGTCTCCTCTCCTCTCCTCTCCTCTCCTCTCCTCTCCTCTCCTCTCCTCTCCTCTCCTCTCCTCTCCTCTCCTCTCCTCTCCTCTCTTCTACTCTCCTCTTCCCTCCTCTCCTCTCCTCTCTTCTCTGATCCTTCCCTATCCTCTCCTCTCCTATCCTATCCTATCCTATCCCATCCTATCCTATGCATCTTCTCCTCACCTCCCCTCCCCTCCCCTATCCTACCCTATCCTGTCCTGTCCTGTCCTATCCTATCCTATCCTATCCTATCCTATCCTACACTTCTCAACCAGACCTACTCTATCCTGCCCTACCCTACCCTAACCTACGCTACCCTACCCTATCCTACGCTACCCAACCTTACCCTACCCAACCTTACACTATCCTATCTTATGGTATCCTATGCTCTCCCATTCTATCTTCCACTCTCCTCTCCTCACCTCTCCTCTCAACTCCTCTCCTCTCCTCTCCTCACCTCTCCTCTCCCTCTCCTCTCCTCTCCTCTCCTCTCCTCTCCTCTCCTCTCCTCTCCTCTCCTCTCCTCTCCTCTCCTCTCCTCTCCTCTCCTCTCCTCTCCTCTCCTCTCCTCTCTTCTCCTCTCCTCTCCTCTCCAGCCTACACTACCGTACCCTTCCCTGCCCTACCCTACACTACCTTATCCTATCCTGTGCTATCCTCTCCTATCCTATTCTATCTACCACTCCCCTCTCCTCTACTCACTTCTCAGATCCTTTCCTGTCCTACCCCATCCTATCCTATCCTATCCTATCCATCCTATCCTATCCTATCCTATCCAATAATTTTCATCTTCTCCTCTCCTCTCCTCTCCTCTCCTCTCCTCTCCTCTCCTCTCCTCTCCTCTCCTCTCCTCTCCTCTCCTCTCCTCTCCTCTCCTCTGCACTCATACCCTACCCTACCCTACCCTACCCTGCCCTACCCTACCCTGCCCCCACCCAACCCTACCCTACCCTACCCTACCCTACCCTATCCACCTACCCTACCCTACCCTACCCAACCCTTCCCTACCCTATCCTACCCTACCATAAACTACCCTACCCTACACTACCCGACCCCACACTACCCTACCCTACCCTACCTTACCATATCGTAACCCACCATACCCTACCCTACCCTGCTGTATCCTGCCCTACCCAACACTACCTGATCCTATGCTATGATATCCTACACTATCCTATTCTATTTTCCACTCTCCTCTCCTCTCCAACCCTACCCTACTTTACCCTAACCTACCCTACCGTACCATACGCTATCCTAACCTACCCCATCCTATCCTCTCCTCTCATATCCTGTCCTATCCTATCCTATCCTGTCCTGTCCTGTCCTATCCTATCCTATATTAACACCTCCTCCTCTCCTCTCCTCTCCTCTCCTCTCCTCTCCTCTCCTCTCCTCTCCTCTCCTCTCCTCTCCTCTCCTCTCCTCTCCTTTCCTTTCCTTTCCTTTCCTTTCCTTTCCTTTCATTTCCTATCCTATCCTATCCTATCCTATCCTATCCTATCCTATCCTATCCTATCCTATCCTATCCTATCCTCCCCTATCCTCTCCTATCCTATCCTATCCTATCCTATCCTATCCTATCCTATCCTATCCTAACCTATCCTACCCTACCCTACCGTATCCTATCCTATCCTCTCCTATCCTATCCTACCCTACCCTACCCTACCCTACCCTACCCTACCCTACCGTACCCTACCCTATCCTATCTTATCCTATCCTATCCTATCCTATCCTTTCCTATCCTATCCTACCCTACCTAATACAATCCATATTCTCCTCTCCTCTCCTCTCCTCTCCTCTCCTCTCCTCTCCTCTCCTCTCCTCTCCTCTCCTCTCCTCTCCTCTCCTCTCTTGTCCGATCCTTTCCTATCCTATCCTATCCTATCCTCTAC
>JAQZCJ010000121.1:5000-15000 GCA_028858755.1 Ara ararauna
TTTCGGCGAGTTTCTTTCGCTTCTCGCTCTCCGGGCACGGCAACCGCGCTTTCCTCGTCTCCCGCGAGACGAGGGAATGCGCGCCCCGCTCCCTTCTCCCGCTCGCCAGCGGCCGGCAGGGACTGAGCCGTCCCACGAACGCCGGGCCCCCTTCGTGCGCTCCGTCGAGCCTGCTGAGCGGCGCTGGGAGGGGCGGGGTGGGGGAGAGGGGACCGGCCCCCGTCTTCTCCCCCTCCGAAGCGGCAGAGCATCGGACGTGCTAGAGGAGGCAGCGACCCGCCGAGGCGGGTGCGACCCGGCCACCGAGGCCCCTCGCCGGGGCGGCTCGCTCGGCAGCGGGCGGGAAGGCGGCACGGAAAGAAGCCCAGGCGGGCAGCGGCCGCGGCGGAGGGGGCCGCCCCCCTGCCGCCCACGGTCTTCCCGTTCCCTCGCTTTTCTCCCCGTTCTCTCGGGGGCTCGGCCGCCCCCACCGCCCGGGCGCTGCTCGCGGCCGGCACCCGCGGGCGCACGGGACCGAGGCCTGCACCGGCAACACCTCGCGTGGTACAGGACACCTGAGGGCTCGCGGGGCCACGCGGCCAACACACAGCCCACTTCGCTAACGAGTCCCTGGAACTTCCCCTGCCGTCGAGCAGAGAGCACGAAGCTCGAGGGCCACGCGGGTCGCGGCTCCTACTCGCTCGGGGACACGGCGGGGGGGAAGAACGAGGACGACACCTCGCACCCAACGGGAAGCGAGCTGGAAAAGAGACCGCCCAGCCTGAACACCGGACAGCGCCCGCGGCCCAGCCCGAGGACAGGGAGCGCAGGCGAGCCGGCCCGCCGGGGGCCCTCTCCGACGCGACCCGAAAGGCCTCATCGATCGGTCGGCAAGACAACAAAGGCTAGAGAAAACACCTAGGCCTCCCCCACGGTCGGCCGACGGTGGTCCTGAGACAACAGCCAGCCCGCGACCACCTGGTGGAGACTGCTCGGGGCCGCCGGGCGGGAAGGGGTGCGGGTGAGTGGGGGGGGTGTGGGGGGAGAAAGAGGAAGAAAAAAAAAACCGAGGGTGAGCTCCCGCGAGCCCCTCTCTTTTCCCGGTGCCACAGTTTTGGCTTGGCCCGCTTCACGGGCTCCAGCTTTAACGCCGGAAGGCGACTCGCGAGAGACGGGCAAGAAAGGACAGCAAAGTGGCGGGGGGGGGGGGGGGGGGTGGAGGGAACGAAAACAAGAAACTTTTGTAAAGAAAAGAGAAATGGAAGCGCCGCCGCCGCCGCCCCACACCACCGGGCCCTAGGCAAGGGCGAGCCAGAGCCAGACGCTGCCAAGGCGTCACCAGCGCCGGGATGTACCACCGACGGGCTCCTTCCTCCCCCGTGCCATCATCGGAGCCCTAGGTCAAAACTCACGGAGCGGGCGAGAGAAAATTGCAACCCGAGAAACGGGCGAGTCCCGCCACGGTCTTCCAGCCTTCGAGTGCCGGCCTCCACCACCGGTCTTTGCCATCGCACCGCGGAAAAGGCGAACGAGCAACCCCTCGGGAAGAGCCGCAACGGCTGCCCAAGCGCACCCTGCTATCGACGGCTGAGCCGCGGGCCTGGCAGCCGCTCGCTAGCGCTGCTGCGGAGCCGAGCCACTACTCGCTCCTACAGTACGGACAGATACATCTCGGCCCGCGGCGGCTCGCAGTACCGGCGTCTTAGGCTCACCGAGGAGGCGCGCCAGCGAAGGAGAAAGTTACCAGGAGGCAGGCGCAGGCAGCGAGAAACAGCGACCCCCTCGCCCTGCTGCCGGAAGCGGCGGAACGGGCAAGTCTACCGCGGGACCTGCGAGAAACGGCTAAGTCCGACGGGAGCCGAAACTCCCCCTAGTCGGCGGCGCGCGGAACTCTCCGTGCAAATGCGCCCAAATCCCGACGTGGCCGGGTAGACCTGACGGGAAAATACGGCCCCCAGCACGAGCTTGCCGGCCGGCCGCCGCCGGGAGGCTCGCAGGCAGGCTCGGGCAGCGTTTGCCGGGGGTGGGTCTCGGCGCTGCCGGCCACTCGCCAGCTTTCTCTTGGTTGCGAGGGGTTATTCTTGGCGGGTTTCTTCTTTTTTCCCGTTTTTCTTTTCGTTTGATCTTTAGGTTTTCCCGGTGCTTCCCCCCCCCCCCCCTTATCGTTTCGTTTCGTTTCGTTTCTTTTCGTTTCGTTTCGCTCCGTTTCATTTCGTTTCGCTTTTAAATTGTTCTTGTTGTTGGGGGCGGGGGTGGCGTTTGGTTTTTGGGAGTTTCTTCTCGGTTTTCCCGCTGCATCGGCCGACAGTCCCCCTGAAACACCCTCTGGCTGGTATCGGGGACCGGGTGGGCGAGCAGAGGTGGTGGCCCGGGTCCCGGCGCTCGCCAGGTTTTTTTTTTTGTTCCGTGGGGGCTTAGGGGGTTTCGTTGTTTTTTTGTTTCAAACACGTCTCTGGCTTGGGGGGGGGGGGGGGGGGGGGCGGGCAGCACCGCACCAGCTCCTGAGAAAGAGAAAAATGATCATCCGCGACTGCCGAACCCAGGACGCGCTGAAATACACTAGCCCGACGCACCTCGGGTTCTGCAGATGCCGCGGCGCCCCCCTCCCCCCCGGCCCGGCAAGCTGGTTCTTCACGCCAGGAAAAGAGGGGCTGCTCCCACCGGGCGGGCAGTTCCGCGCTGACTCCGGGTCCTAAGGTCTCCCTGCTGCCGTCCGTCCGTCCTTCCTTCCTTCCTTCCTTCCTTCCGCGGATCGGGAAGGAAAGCAGGCAGGCAGGCAGGCAGGAGACAAAGGTCAGGGAGCAGGCGGGGAGCCTGGCAGAGGCAGGTTAGGGATGGGGGGGGGGTGGGAGTGTGGAGCTGTTTGTTTTTTGGTGTGTGTGGTTTTGGGTGGTTTTGTTTTTGTGTTTGTGTGGTTTTTTTTTTTTTTTTGTGCGGGTTTGTTGTGTGCCCCCCCCCCCCCCCCCCCCCCCCGAGGAGTGTACTAAACACATCGATGCATTGGCTTTCGCAAGTCGTATGTGTTGCTATGTGGATATACCTATATGAGTTCGCAGTAACAAAAACGAAGCTAGCTAAAGACATAAGGCAAGACAACAAGTTGAAAGCGGCAAATACTTTGCCAGAACTCCCGAGTATAAAACGCAGTTGCATAGCAAAAGAATTTGCAAAGGTAAAAAAAAAGGGGGGGGAGGAGGGAAGATTGATAGGAGAAAAGCTAGTGCCTGGAAAACGTAGGGTTAAAGCACTTTTAGCTTAACAGGGGCCCAAGATGAATTTGCAAAGGTTAAAAAAAAAAAAGGGTGTGTGTGTGTGTGTGTGTTTGTGTCTGTGGAGGGCTTGATAGGAGAAAAGCTACTGCCTGGAAAACGTAGGGTTAAAGCACTTTAAGCTTAACAGGGGCCCAAGATGAATTTGCAAAGGTAAAAAAAAAAAGGGATGTGTGTGTGTGTGTGCGTGTTTGTGTGTGTGGAGGGCTTGATAGGAGAAAAGCTAGTGCCTGGAAAACGTACGGTTAAAGCACTTTTAGCTTAACAGGGGCCCAAGATGAATTTGCAAAGGTAAAAAAGAAATGGGCGTGTGTGTGTGTGTGTGTGTGTGTGTGTGTGTGTGTGTGTGTGGAGGGCTTGATAGGAGAAAAGCTAGTGCCTGGAAAACGTAGGGTTAAAGTACTTTTACCTTAACTGGGGCCCAAGATGAATCTGCAAAGGTAGAAAAAAAAGGGGTGTGTGCGTGTGTGTGGGTTTGTGTGGGTTTGTGTGTTTGTGTGTGTGGAGGGCTTGATAGGAGAAAAGGTAGTGCCTGGAAAACGTAGGGTTAAAGCACTTTTAGCTTAAGTGGGGCCCAAGATGAATTTGCAAAGGCAAAAAAAAAAAGGGTGGGGGTGGGGGTGTGTGTTTGTGTGTGTGGAGGGCTTGATAGGAGAAAAGCTAGTGCCTGGAAAAGGTAAGGTTAAAGCACTTTTACCTTCACTGGGGCCCAAGATGAATTTGCAAAGGTAAAAAAAGAAAGGGTGGGGGTAAGGGGGTGTGTGTGTGTGTGTGGAGGGCTCGATAGGGAAAAAGCTAGTGCGTGGAAAACGTAGAGTTAAAGTCCTTTTAGCTCAACTGGGGCCCAAAATGAATCGGCAAAGGTAAAAAAAAAAAAAAAGGCTCTGTGTGTGTGTGTGTGTGTGTGTGTTTGTGTGTGTGGAGGGCTTGATAGGAGAAAAGCTAGTGCCTGGAAAACGTAGGGTTAAAGCACTTTTAGCTTAAGTGGGGCCCAAGATGAATCTGCAAAGGTAAAAAAGAAACGGGCATGTGTGTGTGTGTGTTTGTGTGTGTGTGTGTGTGTGTGTGTGTGTGTGTGTGTGTGTGGAGGGCTCGATAGGGAAAAAGCTAGTGCCTGGAAAACGGAGGGTTAAAAATACTTTTACCTTAACTGGGGCCCAAAATGAATCTGCAAAGGTAAAAAAAAAAAAAAAAGGCTCTGTGTGTCTGTGTGTGTGTGTGTTTGTGTGTGTGGAGGGCTTGATAGGAGAAAAGCTAGTGCCTGGAAAACGTAGGGTTAAAGCACTTTTACCTTAAGTGGGGCCCAAGATGAATCTGCAAAGGTAGAAAAAAAAGGGGCTGTGGGTGCGCGTTTGTGTGTTTGTGTGTGTGGAGGGCTTGATAGGAGAAAAGCTAGTGCCTGGAAAACGTAGGCTTAAAGTACTTTTAGCTTCACTGGGGCCCAAGATGAATTTGCAAAGGTAAAAAAAGAAAGGGGGTGTGTGTGTGTGTGTGTTTGTGTGTGTAGAGGGCTTGATAGGGGAAAAGCTAGTGCCTGGAAAACGTAGGGTTAAAGCACTTTTAGCTTCAGTGGGGCCAAAGATGAATCTGCAAAGGTAAAAAAAAAAAAAAAAGGCTCTGTGTGTGTGTGTGTGTGTGTGTGTGTGTGTGGAGGGCTTGATAGGAGAAAAGCTAGTGCCTGGAAAACGTAGGGTTAAAGCACTTTTAGCTTAACAGGGGCCCAAGATGAATTTGCAAAGGCAAAAAAAAGAAGGGTGGGGGTGGGGGTGTGTGTTTGTGTGTGGAGGGCTTGATAGGAGAAAAGCTAGTGCCTGGAAAAGGTAAGGTTAAAGCACTTTTACCTTCACTGGGGCCCAAGATGAATTTGCAAAGGTAAAAAAAGAAAGGGTGGGGGTAAGGGGGTGTGTGTGTGTGTGTGGAGGGCTCGATAGGGAAAAAGCTAGTGCCTGGAAAACGTAGAGTTAAAGTCCTTTTAGCTCAACTGGGGCCCAAAATGAATCGGCAAAGGTAAAAAAAAAAAAAAAGGCTCTGTGTGTGTGTGTGTGTGTGTGTGTGTTTGTGTGTGTGGAGGGCTTGATAGGAGAAAAGCTAGTGCCTGGAAAACGTAGGGTTAAAGCACTTTTAGCTTAAGTGGGGCCCAAGATGAATCTGCAAAGGTAAAAAAGAAACGGGCATGTGTGTGTGTGTGTTTGTGTGTGTGTGTGTGTGTGTGTGTGAGTGTGTGTGTGTGTGTGTGGAGGGCTCGATAGGGAAAAAGCTAGTGCCTGGAAAACGTAGGGTTAAAAATACTTTTACCTTAACTGGGGCCCAAAATGAATCTGCAAAGGTAAAAAAAAAAAAAAAAGGCTCTGTGTGTCTGTGTGTGTGTGTGTTTGTGTGTGTGGAGGGCTTGATAGGAGAAAAGCTAGTGCCTGGAAAACGTAGGGTTAAAGCACTTTTAGCTTAAGTGGGGCCCAAGATGAATCTGCAAAGGTAAAAAAGAAACGGGGGTGTGTGTGTGTGTGTGTGTGTGTGTGTGTGTGTGTGTGTGTGGAGGGCTTGATAGGAGAAAAGCTAGTGCCTGGAAAACGTAGGGTTAAAGTATTTTTAGCTTAACTGGGCCCAAGATGAATCTGCAAAGCTAAAAAAAAAAAAAGGGGGTGTGTGCGTGTGTGTGTGTGGGTTTGTGTGTGTGGAGGGCTTGATAGGAGAAAAGCTAGTGCCTGGAAAACGTAGGGTTAAAGCACTTTAAGCTTAACAGGGGCCCAAGATGAATTTGCAAAGGTAAAAAAAGAAAGGGGGGGGTGTGTGTGTGTGTGTGTGTGTGCGTGTTTGTGTGTGTGGAGGGCTTGATAGGAGAAAAGCTAGTGCCTGGAAAAGGTAAGGTTAAAGCACTTTTACCTTCACTGGGGCCCAAGATGAATTTGCAAAGGTAAAAAAAGAAAGGGTGGGGGTAAGGGTGTGTGTGTGTGTGTGTGTGTGTGTGGAGGACTCGATAGGGAAAAAGCTAGTGCCTGGAAAACGTAGGGTTAAAGTCCTTTTACCTTAACTGGGGCCGAAGATGAATCTGCAAAGGTAAAAAAAAAAAAAAAAAAAGGCTCTGTGTGTGTGTGTTCGTGTGTGTGGAGGGCCTGATAGGAGAAAAGCTAGTGCCTGGAAAAGGTAGGGTTAAAGCACTTTTAGCTTAACAGGGGCCCAAGATGAATCTGCAAAGGTAAAAAAGAAACGGGTGTGTGTGTGTGTGTGTGTGTGTGTGGAGGGCTCGATAGGGAAAAAGCTAGTGCCTGGAAAACGTAGGGTTAAAAATACTTTTACCTTAACTGGGGCCCAAAATGAATCTGCAAAAGTAAAAAAAAAAAAAAAAGGCTCTGTGTGTCTGTGTGTGTGTGTGTTTGTGTGTGTGGAGGGCTTGATAGGAGAAAAGCTAGTGCCTGGAAAACGTAGGGTTAAAGCACTTTTAGCTTAACAGGGGCCCAAGATGAATCTGCAAAGGTAAAAAAGAAACGGGTGTGTGTGTGTGTGTGTGTGTGGAGGGCTCGATAGGGAAAAAGCTAGTGCCTGGAAAACGTAGGGTTAAAAATACTTTTACCTTAACTGGGGCCCAAAATGAATCGGCAAAGGTAAAAAAAAAAAAAAGGCTCTGTGTGTTTGTGTGTGTGTGTGTGTGTGTGTGTGTGTGTGTGTGTGTGTGTGTGTGTTTGTGTGTGTGGAGGGCTTGATAGGAGAAAAGCTAGTGCCTGGAAAACGTAGGGTTAAAGCACTTTTAGCTTCAGTGGGGCCCAAGATGAATCTGCAAAGGTAAAAAAGAAACGGGCGTGTGTGTGTGTGTGTGTGTGTGGAGGGCTTGCTAGGAGAAAAGCTAGTGCCTGGAAAACGTAGGGTTAAAGCACTTTTAGCTTAACAGGGGCCCAAGATGAATTTGCAAAGGCAAAAAAAAAAAAGGGTGGGGGTGGGGGTGTGTGTTTGTGTGTGTGGAGGGCTTGATAGGGGAAAAGCTAGTGCCTGGAAAACATAGGGTTAAAGGACTTTTAGCTTAAGTGGGGCCCAAGATGAATCTGCAAAGGTAGAAAAAAAAGGGGCTGTGGGTGCGCGTTTGTGTGTTTGTGTGTGTGGAGGGCTTGATAGGAGAAGAGCTAGTGCCTGGAAAACGTAGGGTTAAAGCACTTTCAGCTTAACGGGCCCAAGATGAATTTGCAAAGGTAAAAAAAAAAAGGGATGTGTGTGTGTGTGTGCACATGCTTGCATGTGTGGAGGGCTTGATAGGAGAAAAGCTAGTGCCTGGAAAACGTAGGCTTAAAGTACTTTTAGCTTCACTTGGGCCCAAGATGAATTTGCAAAGGTAAAAAAAGAAAGGGTGTGTGTGTGTGTGTGTGTTTGTGTGTGTAGAGGGCTTGATAGGGGAAAATCTAGTGCCTGGAAAACGTAGGGTTAAAGCACTTTTAGCTTCAGTGGGGCCAAAGATGAATCTGCAAAGGTAAAAAAAAAAAAAAAAGGCTCTGTGTGTGTGTGTGTGTGTGTGTGTGTGTGTGTGTGTGTGGAGGGCTTGATAGGAGAAAAGCTAGTGCCTGGAAAATGTAGGGTTAAAGCACTTTTAGCTTAACAGGGGCCCAAGATGAATCTGCAAGGGTATAAAAAAAAGGGGGGTGTAGGTGTGGGTGTGGGTGTTTGTGTGTGTGGAGGGCTTGATAGGAGAAGAGCTAGTGCCTGGAAAACGTAGGGTTAAAGCACTTTTAGCTTTACTGGGGCCCAAGATGAATCTGCAAAGGTTAAAAAAAAAAGGGGGATGGGTTTGTGTGGGTGTGTGTGTTTGTGTGTGTGGAGGGCTTGATAGGAGAAAAGCTAGTGCCTGGAAAACGTAGGGTTAAAGTACTTTTAGCTTCACTGGGGCCCAAGATGAATTTGCAAAGGTAAAAAAAAAAAAGGGGTGTGTGTGTTTGTGTGTGTGGAGGGCTTGATAGGAGAAAAGCTAGTGCGTGGAAAACGTAGGGATAAAGTACTTTTAGCTTAACTGGGGCCGAAGATGAAGAGCAATGTTTGTGTCGTTAAGTCTGCTGTAAGAGGACTTAGCGGCCCCATTAAACACCAACGAGTTATTTCGCACCCTCCTTCTACTTATCAGTTGGTTTAAAGACAGCGCCTCCCAAACATCTGCTAGCTTTGGAGACTCCTCCTCTGCCCATCCTGCAATCAATTTTTGCAGGAAGGTCAGGCTGTTCTCAATCTTTTGCCAGCTCTCAGAGAAATGACAGGTACAGCTGGTTTCAGCTAGTTTCGTGATTACTGGGGCATCCAACCGCGCCGACCGAAGGTGAAAAGCACACCCACCGTGAGGAAGACTGCTTACTTCCTCTTGACGACACACACACCCACGCACACCCCCCCACCCACGCACACCCAGCCCCCCCACCCCCCCCGCACGAGGAAGCCTGCTTACTTCATCCTCAAGACCCCGGCCCTCCGTCAGCTGAGAGCAGGGCACAGGAGCCAAGAGGAGGAGACTTAGGATAGTAGGTTTCTGAAGCTACTCATACCGTTCCCTGCCTATACGCAGGAATTATGAAGGCGTATATGGCTAATGCAATAGCGAAAGTATAGAAACCCGGTACCAAAAGGCTAATCGGTGGGCGCGCCTCTGGCTACGGTCACGACCCCAGCCCTGCTGCTTTTGCCTTATTGACTTTGTCCCTCGATAAAAGCCTGCTGTCTCGAAGAGAGGAGGCAGTTCCTATCTCACCAGAGTTCTCCGTGAGTTTCGCTTGGGGTTACTCGGTTTGTTTTATTCAGTTTTGGGTTTCTCTTCCGTCCTTCTTTTTCGGCCCGCGCGCCTTCCTCCCCCCCCCCCCCCCCCCCTTTGATTTTTGGGAGCGCGGCGGGGAGGGCGGCAGCAAGGGAACGGGAGACCGCGCCCTGTCGGGACTTCCCGTCTGCCACCTGGGCCAGGGAGCAGTCAGGGACGCCGCCGGGCCCTAAGGTCTCCCTGCTGCCGTCTTTCCTTCCCGCCTTCCTTCCCCGGATCGGGAAAGAAGGCAGGCAGGAGACAGTGGTCGGGGAGCAGGCGGGGAGCCTGGCGCACGCAGAGGTGGGCTGGGGATGGTGGGGGTGTCTGTGTGTGACGGGGGTGGGGGCGTGCGTGGGGTGGGGGTGGTGTGTGTGTCTGTGTTTGTTTGGTTTTTTTTTTTTTTTTTTTGGTTCGTTTGTTGTTTTTTTTTTTTTTTTTTTTTTTTTTTCCGGAGGAGTTCTCCGCGTGTTTCGCTCGGGGTTTCTCGGCATTTTTTTTTTCTGTTTTGTTTTTCTCCGCTCTCCTCCTTTTTCGGGCCACGCCCCCTCCCCCCGTTTGCTTTTTTGGAGCCGCGGCAGGGAGCGCGGCAGCAGGGGGACGGGAGGCCACGCCCTGTCGGGACTTCTCCGTCTACCGCCTAGGGCGGGGAGCCGGCAGGGACGCCGCCGGGTCCTAAGGTCTCCCTGCCGCCGTCCTTCCTTCCCGCCTTCCTTCCCCGGATCGGGAAGGAAGGCAGGCAGGCAGGAGAAAGTGGTCGGGGAGCAGGCGGGGAGCCTGGCGCACGTGGGGTGGGGGTGGCGTGTGTGTGTTTGGGTTTGGGTTTTTTTTGTGTGTGTGTGTTTTTTTTTTTTGTTTTTTTTTTTTTTTTGCGTGTTTTTTTTTTTTCGTTGTTTTTTTGTTTTTTTTTTTTTTTTTTCCCCCGGAGGAGTTCTCCGCGTGTTTCGCTCGGGGTTTCTCGGCATTTTTTTCTCTGTTTTGTTTTTCTCTGTTTTGT